>JBBPDA010117248.1:0-28035 GCA_037974385.1 Arnoldichthys spilopterus | reverse complement strand
GAGAGAGAGAGAGAGAGAGAGAGAGAGAGAGAGAGAGAGAGAGAGAGAGGAGTAGGGTGGGGAGGGGGGCTAGAGAGATAGCGAGAGCAAGAGGGAGAGACAGCTAGACACGGAGAGAGCAAGAGAGAGACAGGGGAGTGGGGATGTGGGGAGAGAGCTATAGAGAAAGATACAGAGGGAATAGAGAGGGGTGGGGTGGGGGACAGCAAGACAGCAAAAGAGAGACAGCTAGACACAGAATGCGAGAGAGAGACAACGAGAGCAAGCGGGAGAGACAGCTAGACAAAGAGCAAGAGAGAGACAGGGGAGAAGGGGTGGGGAGAGAGAGCTAAAGAGAGAGACAGAGGGAATGGAGAGGGGAGGGGTGGGGGACAGCAAGACAGCAAAAGAGAGATAGCTAGACACAGAGAATGCGAGAGAGAGACAGGAGTGGGGAGAGAGAGCTAGAGAGACAGTGACAGAGTAAAACAGAATTTTATTCACTAGGTGGCGCTACCTTGCAAATGAGTCATAATGAGCTTGGGTCGTGCGCCTCTCATAGGTCAACATGCCATACATATTTCATCAGTTTTGACCAAACTGTTGTTGAGCTATTGCCCAAAAAGTGCTTTGTGCCCATCCTAGTGACACCCTTCAGGGGGCACTAGTACGAAAGTGCATGCCCACCTAGAGAAAGTAAACCTTTATTCCTTATTGGCTATGCCGGGTTACAGTTACATTGCCCTTTGCATATGTATGTCTACCTGTTTGCTATAAGATGTCTGGGACGGCCCAGGACCCAGACACACATCGGGGGAGTGACTTGGAGAGAGAGAGCGTGTGAGCAGCTGGCGTGAGGCCGCGGCTGACTTGCAAAATTTACTACTCAGTAAATTGTCTGAACTGCAAACTCCATCTGAGGTTTTTGATTCTTTGCTACGACAACAGCAACTGAAATATGTGTCAGTATCACTGTTATGATGGATTTGTCCATTTTGTGGGGACAACACTGTTATACCTCCATACATCCATCCATTTTCTAAACCGCCCTTTCCGTTTCCGGGTCTGGAGCCAATCCCAGCTGACTGCGGGCCTAAGGCGGGGTTCACCCAGGACAGGAGGCTCCATTCATCACAGGGCAACACATAGACAGACAACCATTCATACACACATTCACACCTATGGGCAATTTAGAGCATCCAATCAACCTACTGCAGCCTTTGGACTGTGGGAGGAAACCGGAGAACCCGGAGGAAACACACGAGAAGAGCTTGCGAACTCCGCAAAAAAAGGCCCCCGTGGACCCAGGGATGGAACCCAGGACCTTCTCACTGTGAGGCAACAGCGCTAACCACTGCACCACCGTGCCGCCCCTGTTATACCTCAATAACTAATAATATCTTCCCTTTTATTAAGGCAGAGTTAGTAACAGTGGCATTGGTATATCATAACATCCCCAACTGAACTGCCATCTCAGTTACTTGACAATGTCATGGAAATACAGAACAAAATTCAAAGCGGCAAATAAACAGGAAGTTGCTATACATTGTCTCATGACCGCGGTGCACACAACTGAAACCATAAAGTGTGGTGAATTAAAGGCGAGCGTAAGGCCTGATATACCCAGGCAGCTCTGAATTTGGGTTCAGCAAGCCTCCTCTCAAAAACTTCACTCAAATAACTGTAGGCCTGTCTGAGGCTTGACAACTGGCCTGTTTACAGCACCACCCGTCTACACTGGTCCAGTTGAGGGGTGGGGATTTCGTGTGTCATGGCCTCTGGGTTTCTTAGATCTTAGATGGAGAGTAACAAATTTCACATGAAGTTTCAAGTGAAGTCTGACCAGTCTGACACTGGCACAGGCATGCCTTGCGATATTGAAGCGTGTCAGTTACAGCGCCCCCTATGTATGAGAATTCAGAAAAATGTGTGCACTTCAAAAGAATGTGGTGGTGATGCAGGATATGAAATTTAGTGTCAATTTGAAGTCTCGTGTTGCTGAAGACTGGTTGTTGGGGCATCTAAATGGAACTTCAGGGGATGTCAGCAACCAGCACAATGACAAAGTGTTAGCTTTTCAAGATGATGATATGTGTCAGTTGCAGCTCCCCATGGATGAAAATTTACTAAATTTGGCACGCTTCCCAAGAATGTGGTGGTAATGCGGCATGTCAGACTCTGTGAATTTTATGGCACAAGACCTTGGCCAGTGAAGCGTTGAATTTTTGCACTGATCTTAAATGAGTCATAATTTGCTAATGCCATGTGCTTTTTAGAGGTCAACTTGCAATGTAATTTTTGGCAAAACTGTGGTCAAGCAATTGGTCTAAAGTTCTTTGGCACTTGCCTGGAAGGTCCATGCTCTAATCCCACCAGGTCTCATGTAGATTGGTGAAGTTTAAATATATGAAATCACAGACCAAAAAAAAGATCTTCGACATACACTATATATTTGTCGCTGGGCATCATAACGAGGTGCTACTGAAGTACCCTTGAGCAAGGTACTGTCCCGCTACACTGCTCCCCGGACCCTGTTGGTAGCTGCCCGCTGCTCCACGTGTGATGGGTTAAATGCAGAGGTCACATTTTGTTGTGGTGCTTGAGTGTGTTCACACTGACAAATAGTCACCTTGTGGTTTGATTTTATTATTTAGTGGCATTTAATTAAACAAACCTTTCTGAATGAACAGAAGATGAGATGGCACCTTCTGAAATACTCCACTGACTCTGGTGCAGGTTTCCCCATGGTGTGGCACAGAGTGTGAGGAACAGTTTTTTCCATTCAGCTTGAGATTGTCAGCTCGAGTGTGATGGAAAACAATTTGTCCTTTCAGTTTGAAGCGCATGAACTTCATTAATGTCATTAATTTCTTCGCACACATTTAACAGCCTAAAGTTTCTCCACAAGGGGTCACTATGAGCACAAACTTTTGCATGCTTCATTTAAATAAAATGACATCTAACTCACGAAAACAAGAAAAATATGTTGAGTCACTCGATATTACATTATTTAATATGTGATTTTAATGAAAATTTTTTTTTAACTACAACCACATTTCCATAAATGTCTGGATGCTGCGTAAAATGTAAACTAAAAAACAGAATGTGATGATTTGCAAATGATTTACACTGTGCTATATAAACCGTTCAGCCGTAACATTAACACCACCAGCAGGTAAAGTGAATAACATTGACTATCTAGTTATTTCATAACAACGGTACCTGTTGAAGGAGTGGGACAAGAAAGTGAACAGTGAGTTCTTGATGAGGTATTTACTTAATATTAAGCAGGTGGTTTTATTGTTAAAGCTGATCTGTGTAATTGATTATCTTGATTTTTAACAAGAAAATATTGCTTTTGGTTTGATGACAGTCATGTGTTGTCAATCAAAAATATTTTGGGTGTACACATTTGTAGTGGTGTACCTCTAAAGGCAAATGGTACAACAACAGAAAATGCATCTAAAGGAGCGAAAAAACTAATGCAATGCAGCATCGCAATCTTTTTCGACATGATACCAACAAAGCAGAGCCAACTATTAATATTTATTTATTTAATATCACTTAAATAAAATTTTAATATACTTTACTCAGTTTAATTCGTCTACTGTCATAATATTATTTCATTAAGCCCACAAGATGGGGCAAGATCTTGATCATCTGTTGCGTCACAGAGGAAACTGGACAGGAACTCAAAGTCGCCAAGATGGCTGCAGAGACTCTTATGCATACAGACCTTTGGGGCCCAAATATTACAACAACATCATATTTTGGCATCTGTGGCAATTCCAGAAATGGGAATTCCACTAGTTTCTGTGACTGATTCAGATCAAAAGTTTCAATCCTATGGAACATTCAGAGCTTCCACTGATTCCACTGAAATTTGTATTAAAAAAGACTTGAGAACTGAGGCGGCTTCTCCTCTTAGAATTACTTTTGCCTTAGCAACTAATACTTGGTCCAACCATCGAGGTTTCCTCTCCTTTCGGCAACTATGAAGCTGAGATTATTTAGATTATTAACATTTCTTTAATATTGTTTATTTAGCTTTTGGAACATTCCAAAACTTTTTTCGAATTTACCCTCACTACATTTGACATAAAAAATGACTTTATTTTGATCTTAAAAAAACGACAAAATTTTAAAACAGAAACGATGGCTTAACTTACTTTTATTACGTGTGACAGTGTGTAACTGGGTACTAAAAACGTGACAAAAACCATGCGAAAGTATCATGTTTATTAATAAGTACTTCTAATTATACCCTCAGCATTACGCAGAGGAAGCGTGACGTAAACCAAGACACATACACACCCCTGACGGACAGTTGCTTGTGTTTTAAGCAACACCCCCCACAACCACCCCCCAGCAACATCCCCCATAACTGTCAGATATAGAACCTGAGCCCCAGGAATGTTAAGGGTACTGGGTGCAGGAGCGAGGGACCGGGGACTGGGGGGTGGGGGGTGTGTGTGTGAGCGTCTCGGCATTTCCAGACGGGCTCTTTGAGCACATTGCAACAGGACTGTGACCTGCCGAGTTAGAACATCCTGTCCCTGCAGCTCCAGCACCCCCCTTTAACACATAGGGATCAAAATAAATGCACACAAACACACAGCAGCAGTGAAACACATTCAAAACAATATAAAAGTGTAAACTTCAGTTATTCTGTATGTTTGGATTTAATTAAAGAGTCACACATGGAGATGCCATCAACATAAAAGGCAAATGCAGTTAACAGTAACAAACTGTCGGTTTGTCAAGCACTATCCATGGGTCATGTGTAGTGTATCTCCTAGTATGATTAAAGTGTTTTTTCAACTTTTACAAAGCTGTCTCATGATGCTAGTAGTCATCTTTCCCCTACATAAACTGGAGAATCATGCCCTTCAAAAGGACACACTTTTATGGTGTGTGTGTGAGCTTGCAATACTTTTAAGTAAAAGTGACTATTTGTCATTGTGAACACACTCAAGCACCACAACGAAATGTGACCTCTGCATTTAACCCATCACACGTGCACAGGTGGAGCAGCGGGCAGCTATCAACAGCGCCCAGGGGGCAGTGTAGTGGGACGGTACCTTGCTCAGGGGAACATCAGTAGTGCCCGGGGCCGGGACTCGAACCTGAGACCTTCAGCTCCCCAAGGCATTGTCCCAACCATTAGGCCTCCACTGCCCATAAGAAATATGCTTGGCTGCAGCAGTACCGTTTGGTTTGTATCCTATCTTTTGTTTTAGAGATGCATTGATCTGGGAAGTGTGGGCTGATGCCGATAAATAAAGTTATTACATCTAGAAATCTGAACTAGGATATGGATTAGCATCACAGAGTAATGTAACGCGTGCAGAGGAGTAAAATACATGAAGTCAAATACAACGTTCATTACATATACTAGGAAGCAAGTGAACAGTCAGTTCTTGTAGTTGCTGTGCTGAAAGCAAGCTTAAGGATCTAAGCCACTTTGACAAGGGCCTTATTGTGATGACGTCAGAGCATCTTCAGAACGACGGAGTGTTCCAGGTGTGCATTAGATGGAACCTACTAAGGAAGGAGAACTGGTGAATCTGCGACAGGGTCGTAGGCACCCAAGGCTCCCTGATGCATGTGGGGAGTGAAGGTTAGGCTGTGTGGTCTGATCCCACAGAAGAGTCACTGTGGTTCAAAAAGTGATGCTGACTCTGATAGAAAGGGGTCAGAACACACAGTGCACCACAGTCAGAGCTGTTTCAGCAGCATGAAGGACCTACTCAATATTAGGCAGGTGGTGTTAATATTTTGGCTGATCGGTGTTAACACATTTGACCCCACCTGTCATTCGCACCACACTTTCTCTGTTTTGTAAAAACACTAAATGACTCATGGCCATGTGTTACAGTGATTTCAGTGGTCTACACGTTGTGCGAAAAAAAAAATCAGCTGTGACTTTTCATTTTTATCACTACAGTTTACATCTTTAGATTCAATGTTAAATGATGTCGGTGTGAACACAAAGCAAGATAGATCACGCAGGCTGGTTTGTCCTAGGTCAGTGGTTCTCAAATCTGGACCTTGAATCCATATTCCGGTCCTGGATTTTGTCCAGGAGACTCTTGGTGGCCAATCAATTATATTTAAGTATCTACTGGTGATTCCAAACCAGGAGTGGAATCTGGATTTGAGGCCCAGATTTGAGAACCTCTGTCCGAGGTAGACAGGCTGATCAAGACTTTAGGCACCAAAAACCTCCCCATGCTGGTGCACTTAGCAAGCTAGCTAACTCACTAACCATAAGCATCACCAACACAAATATGAACATGACAATAGCAGATAATTCAATAGTTAAAAGAGTGGTGTGTCGAACACTGTAAAGAGAAAAATTGCAAATAACCGGTTGTGGTCAGAGGCAGTGGGATGACACATGTGCAGCTGTGGTTAGCCAAGGAGCTAATAATGGCTAGAAACTCACCTACTATAAACAGCATTAAAACAAAAATAAAAAAGAACACAGTCTCCAGACTGACAGTTTATGCTACGGAGTCATGTGTCAGTTAATATGAGTGGAGATAAGATTAGACATTAGAAGTTAGACTTTGCGAAATTAAACATCTCCATATTGGATATTCAGTCCTGAGGGCTTTTATTTTTGAAAGACTGGATACAGGAAATGGATGCAGGATAAAGAGCCAACTCGACAGCCAAATCGACAACTACAATACGTGCTCACACCAACCAGCAGTGTTGCCAACTGGTAGTTATCTACAGCAGAGGAATCCTAGGAAGAAATCTAGTTTGGTGAATTAAAGCTTCTTTAAACAAGCACTTCAAACTTCTTTGTAAAAAAAAAAAAAAAACACAACAAAAATACATTCAAAATTACAACAAAACCCTATAAACAAAAAGGTCACACGCCAGCGAAATGCCACTCAAATGAAATCTATCGCAAAAAAACAAACATAAAAATTTCACGTCCATGTTCTGCTGTAGCACGGCTCTTCAACCAATACATTAAGCACAGTCTTAACAGAATGAACTGTAGACGCACGTGAGCCTGCGAGTACTAGGTGGGACAGATCACATGCATGCACACACAACATCCGATAGATGGTCATTTATCCATGACGTTACGCAAAGGTGCCTAGTGGTCAGTGACAAATTTCCTGGGCATGTTCACAGTGGTCAGATTCAGAACGAAAGGAAATGGGGTCAAAGGGCGGCGCAATTACTGTAAAGAGTCAACGATAAAAATGTTTGAACTTCCAGTAGTTTTCTGCACAAAATAATGGCAAAAAAAGTAATTTAACTATTTGGATCACTAGTTGAACTACCGGCAAACTACTGCAAACTGTAGTTTAACTGCTAGTTTAATTACATGTAGTTCACTACTCCCCAACACCGCCAACCAGGCACAACTAAAATAAATTTTTTTTAGAGAATTTTTCGTCAGAATTATTTCCGCGTGAACAAGAAGATATTTAAAAGTAAAAGTAACGGTACGGTGATATTAGCTGAGGAAATACTTGGCAGCAGAGCAACTAGCACTATGTGGCAGTGGTGGCCTTGTGGTTAGGACATTGCGCTAGGGACCTAGGGCACTCCTGGGGTAGCTTTGAGCAAGGTACCGTTCCACTACACTGCTCTACGTCTTGGAAGTCGCTTTGGATAAAAGCGTCAGCCAAATGAATAAATGTAAACTAAAAGATTTGTCCTACTAAAATCCAGTGGCCTACAGTGCTATTGGTCAAAGATGCAAATTTGCAAGTGAAAGTTCCCCAGTCATTATGTTCATTTCCACTGATGTGAATATTATTCCCCTTGTAGAAATTCTCTGGCCAGCACAAGTGTGAACAGGCCATAAATGCTATTTTACAAAACAATTAAAATTATATCAAATATCTATTTAAAATGTCAGACATATTCAAACAACTGTCTGATGGTGAAATCTGCCCATACTGATGTTTTTGCACAACCCTTCTGTCCTCCACATTTCCAGACACCTAAAACCATAACACCAGAACACTTTCACGTAAGCTCTTCAAAACGAATAATGAAATAGTAGTTTTAGTAGTTTATGTCCTCTAAGCTGCATAGTGCTGCTGGTACTGGGAAAAGAGATGTGATTACCCTGCTTAAATAAAGATTAGATCAAATGAAACATAAGAGAACATTTCCTTGATGAATATCAAATTTTTCAATCTTGACTGTGCAGGCGTAGAGCCTCCACTCAAGATACGGCCTTTACAAACACACAGTTCCTGTTGGTTAATGCCCCGAAACCCCGAAACAATCTTAAATTGGGGTTAGTTACTCAGGAGGCCTACCATCCTGCAGGTTTCAAGCCAAACCCAAATCCAGCACATCTGATTCAGTTATTCCAGGTAGGCTCATTACCTGGACCAGATGTGTTCACGAACTGAACTCTTCAGCAAAGCAAATCTCCAAGGGCTACGCTTACACAGGTCCATAAAATGAGAGGAATGTTTGCAGTATGTCGTCAGGTCTATAAACTACATGATTATAAGTTTACACTCATTTCTAATAATACAATATTATGTTTATGAGCGAGTGATTATTCGTCATTGTGAACACACCACACAGTGCCCCACAATGAAATGTGACCTCTGCATTTAACCCATCCATGCAGGAGCAGTGGGCAGCTGACGTGGACAGTGTCAGGGGAAGCAGTGCTTGGGGACGTTACCTTGCTCACCAGAACCTCAGTGATTCTTGTACCTTTCTGGGATTTAAACCAGGGACCTTCAGGTCACAGGGGCAACTCCCTAACCGCTACACCACCACTGCCCCAAGCAGTGGCTTGTTTAGAATGTAAACAGTACAGTGTTGCAATATAAATTTATAATAATTAATAACAAGATTAATTGTACGTATTTTAACAACTTTGCAATTAAAAAAAACCACATTTTTCCAAAAAGTCTGGTTTCCTTATCAGGATAAAAGGAAAACGTCCCTGCAGCCTTGTATGCATTTCCTTCCAGACATGTTTGTTTATCTTGCTGTGGAGGATCACCCTGCCCTTGCACAATGTAGTATCTTCCCTGTTCCCAACAAACCTGATCCAGCTAATCAGTGAACCACACAGCTGTTCTTCAGTTGACGTGGGAGTGCAGAGCAAGGGGGTAATCCAGGACCAGTTTGGGAACCACTGAAAGGGCCAAGGCTTCAATGTGTCACATGCATTACTACATAACTAGCTAAATAGCCGTTTATAAATAATGACTAGCTACTTATTAATTAGGTTATTAGATTAATACGCCTAGGCCACTGTTCCTTAAAAGGGAAAAGGTCTGCATAATTTATTTGAGTCATGCAGAGTGAACTGAGACTAAATACACTATAGTAAAAAATGTACTGACTTAGATTTCTTTACTGCGGTGGTAATGGGACCCAGGAGTAGTGATGTCTACAGTACAAGTATAGCCATTTTATTTACTATGCAAACCCACCAGTGAACCTGCACGTGTCCTCTTGGTGTTTATGTGTGTTGTTGATGATAAAATTTGTCGTTTTTTCGTTTTTTATATTACTGTTAATTATATTACTGAGACTGTTAAGCCTCATAAAACATTTTTAAAATGTTTAAGGGCAAAAACTTTTTTCAGAACTACTGTAAACAACGTCTCAGACGTCAGGTGACATGTCTGTAACGATTTTAATGTTATGACTCTCTGTGATGGAACTTTTAGAGACACTTGACATCTGGTTTCTGTTTTTACCACCACTGCAAACAATTCTGACTCGCTGCCTTGACTCAGTACACATGATCCAGGTCATCAATTGACCACTATGTCCATCATGAGCTAGATCTTGCTGGGTCATGCTGGATTTGTGAATAGCTGGAACAGTGCAGTGCTGCAGGTCCCCAGGAGCATGGTTAAGAAACTCTGGCTTGGCGTCAAATATACTCAAGAAACCTGTGTTGAAAATAGTAATGAAATAATGGCGACGTTCCAGTAAAGTTCAGTCACTCTCATCATCTTCTGTCATCTGATACCTTTGCCGTCTCGGCCTCATGGCCTCCTAAGTCTCTCTTCTTCGTCCCCATCTTGTAGAACAGTTTAATCTGCTGCACCACTGTAACAGAGTGGTTTTGTTCTGGATTTGCTTATTTAATGTCTTTATAACTCGCTCAAGGAACACCAACCTGTCGGGAAACCCTGTGAACGCGAAAGTGAAACAAGGTCGGTGTTTTGCTACAAAGACCCATTTCCTCTTTCAGTCTAACTTATTGTGTGGCTCAGACGTAGGGGAAAAAAACAGTCATGCATAAAAAAAACACACTGTTTTCATATGAGGCCAGCAGAGATGCACCAATGTGGGTTTTGCAAGCCGATGCTGATACCCAATATTTTCCATGAACATATCTGCCAGTGCTGATACCAAAAAAAAACTTTTTTAAAAGTGCAAAAAGTGGCAAATCTACCTGCATTAGAAAACCTTGCATACAACCCAGTATTTATTTCTACTTAAGAACAGTTTTAACAGAATAAAATGTATGAGGTGGTTGTATGCAAAAGTGTGAACACTCCTGATCAAATTGCGCTTTGATTTGTGACGCGAATAAGTACCCTCCCCCTACAGGGAGCAAATGTGCCATTAAATGTGCCATTTTTCCAGTTTAACTGCAAATTTCCATTTATTTGAGTTGAACTTATAGGAAAAAAAGTGCCTTAACATTTGCAAAAGCCAAAGGGACCTCCCCCCTCCCCATTTGTCTAAATTCAGCATATAAACATTAATGGACAACCAGTGTTAACAATATCAGAAGTCTGTGAGATATTTTGGGCATTTCTTAAATAACAACACCATGCACAATATATTACCTGTACATTGTTATGGCAGTAATGATATTGCAGGAGGCTGCAACATGGAAATAAACTTCTAACCAATCACAAAACTTCAAAGAACTTGAGGGGGCGGGGCTACGCCGCTGTATAAATAAGCAGGTATATAAACGTGAGCTGGTTTGAACACGGGCTGTTCTTGAAGCTTAGTTTCTATATCTGGAGAGTATGGATCGGGGGAGCAAACGTACATAATGAAGCTTTAAGAATATTTACAAATTTTCAGTTAGCGAAAAGTGATGATATGAGCCCTTTAATATCCTGTAACTGATATTTTGTCCACATTGTTCAGCCCTGGTCAAATCAAACCTCATGCATTTACAAAGGATCAGCTGTGAGCACAGGTCACACTTTTGATGCATCATCCGCTTTATGGGGGGGCGGGGGGTCTTCAGAAACTACTGCACATCTGCATGTGAAAAATGTGCAACACAGTAAACATCTGGGACACACGCATTCGCTGCAACTACATTCATAACCAGCATTGCATAATCGTGTGCGGACTCACCTCGAAGCCGACGTGCACAGTGCCATGCAACCCTCACTCTGTCAAGTGTGGGCAACTTTCACTCACCCCTAAGCCCAGTGACAGCCCACGATCATCATCTTCATCATCCCCGTCCTCATCCTCACTGCCATTCTGTCTACGGTCTAGGTCCACTCCCCATGCGCCACTTCGCACGATCCTCCAGTATTGGTGCACGCGAGACACACACTTTTTCTGCCCCACGGTTCAGAAGTCCGCCGATTTCTTCGTGCCCACGGACTTCGCGTTCTCTGTGTATCGCGCGCCGCTCCCGTTGGCTCATGTAGCGGTGAAGCGCCGCAGATCGTATCCCTCCGCCAGCGCAGCCGCCCCCCGTGGCCCGGCGCGGAGACTTCGCGGAAGTGCGGGTTCGGACAAACACCGATAAATAATGCGGAGAACTGATAAATATCAGACACAGCAGGGCACCGTTTTCACAGCTTTTTTGGGGGTTGGCTGGGGTACTACTTTGTTGGGCAGAGCAAGGATACAAAGGCGTGAAGAGGCAAAGCCGGAACGAGCCGCTTTTTGAGGCGTGGGGGAAAAGCGCGCATTTAAAGAGATATTCGCAGGGCAGCGAGGCCTCGGGCTTTTTGGGCAATGGGTTGTGGGTTGTGAACAATGGGTAATGGGAAGTGAGCACAGGGTAATGGGTAATGGGCACTAAACAGAGAGTAATGGGCAGTGAGCAGTGGGTAATGGGCAGTGAGTGGGGGTAATGGACAGTGAGCAGTGGGTAATGGGCAGTGAGTGGGGGTAATGGACAGTGAGCAGTGGGTAATGGGCAGTAAACAGAGTAATGGGCAGTGAACAGTGGGTCGTGGGCAATGAGTGGGGGTAATAGGCAGGAAACAGAGAGTAATGGGTAGTGAGTGGGGGTAATGGGCAGGAAACAGAGAGTAATGGGTAGTGAGTGGTGGTAATGGACAGTGAGCAGTGGGTAATGGGCAGTGAACAGTGGGCAATGAGTGGGGGTAATGGGGCGTGAGCAGTGGGTAAAGGGGAGTAAGTTGGGGTAATGGGCAGTGAACAGTGGGTAATGGTCAGTGAGTGGTGGTAATGGTGAGTGAGTGGGTAATGGTCAGTGAGTGGGGGTAAGGGGGAGTAAGCAGTGGATAATAGTCTGATTGCAGTGGGTAAAGGTGAACAGTGGGTAATAGTCAGTGAGTGGTGGTAATGGGAAAAAAGTGGTGGGTAATGGGCAGGGAGCAGAGGGTAATGGGCAGTGAGCAGTGGGTAAAGGTCAGTATGAACAGATGGACAGTGAGCCACAGGTAATGGGTGGTGGGCTGTGGCTAATGTGCAGCAATAGGCAATGGTCAGTGAGCAATAGATGGTGGCCAATGGACAGTGAGCCATAGATAATAGATGGTGACTACTGGGAAAGGAATAATGGGCAGTGAGCAGTAGGTAGTGGACAGTGAGCAGTCTCTCTCTCTCTCTCTCTCTCTCTCTCCTACCTACTGAGGAAAAAGGCAAGGGCTTCTGAAGCTTTAGCGAGCTTGTGCTGGACTGATCATGGATGACATTTCTGGAGCACAACTATAGGAATAGGTTCTGGGGGCAGAGGTGGGGAGATGGGGGGTGGGGGGGTGGGATACACCTCACAGACACTGTGGCCCAGCTCGTGTACTATTAACATTGATGCAACTGAGGCACAGAGAAGGAGCTCACCAGCAACACACTTCTGATCTAGTGCATAAAACTGACCACATCAAGGCCCTGACAATGATTTAGGAAAGTACACAATAATTCAACATATTCTACCACAATAATATATACACATATATACAAATTATTATATATGAATAAATAATGAACGGCAAAATCACACACTGAGCTGAGCTGTTTTTACTGACAGTTTAATCAGGGATACATGGAGGATCTGCTGTTATGTTTCATTGACTGTGTTTGGCTCATTCTTCTGAATGGGCCTTTCCAGTAAGGCAGATTGAGTGAGGTGATATGCAGTGGTTTAGACAGAATGAAGGCGCCACCGTGGGGTCAGAGTTTGAATGGCAGCCAGCTTTATTAGTAATTCAGCATTTCTTGCTTTATTCAGAAAAACCTTTATAGCTTGTGATATATTGGTATAAAAAATGTTTCTCACTTATCCAGCATGTCATGTGTGTGTGTGTGTGTGTGTGTGGGTCGGCAGGGTTTGTTATGGTGTGTAACTTAGCTTGTGGTATCTTAGTAGAATGACAGCTGTTGATGGGTTTACGAACAGACATGGACTACAAAGCCATGTTGTACGTTGCTCTCAATAAGAGCGTCTGCTAAATGCTGTAAATGTAAATGTGTGTCAAAGAAAAGGAACATCCCTGATCAAACCACAGATAACAGCTCGTCCTCTCAGATCATCATCTCCAGCCCGACTGGACATCCCCCTTCTCAAAATCCGAAGACAGACATCTAGGCTCTTCTCAGTTTTGGCTCCCAAGTGGTGGAATGAACTTCCCCTAACTGTCAGAACTGCAGAGTCCCTCACTGTCTACAAACGGCGACTAAAGACTCACCACCTCTTCACAGAGCACCGAGGACCAGAACTACAGAACTAACAAACTTACAAACTATACGAGAGAAAAAATATCCTTTTATGTCAAGGTTTTCATGAGCTCAGGTATAATCTTGGTTGACTAGTAGCTCTTAAACCAAGTCTAGGTTTACTGACATAAGAAGTTTTCTTTACTGACTAGAAAGCCACATGTAAGTCGCTCTGGGAAAGATCGGAAGCGATTTGGATATTTCACCTTCAACAGTGCATAACATCATTCAAGAAATCTGGTGGAATTTCAGTGCATAAAGGACTTTGTCAAGTACCACAATACGTAGGTGCATCCACAAATGCCAGTTAAAGTCAAGTCAAGTTTATTTATATAGCACATTTTACAACTGATGTTGTCACAAAGCAGCTTTACAGAAACCGGGTCCGAGCCCCCTACACTGTACAGTTAAATCTGTACTGTGCCAAAAGGATTTTAACAGTGTCCAGAAGCGTCATCGACTTCTCTGGGCTCAGAGGCATCTGGGATGGACCATCACACAGTGGAAACGTGAACTGTGGTCAGATGAATCAGTATTTCAGATATTCTTTAGGAGAAGTGGACGCCGTGTGCTCCGGACCAAAGAAGAAAAGGATCATCCAGACTGTTACCAGCAGCAAGTCCACAAGCCAGGGTCTGTCATGCATATTTCAACAAGACAATGCAAAACCACATTCTGCCACTTTACAAAGTCCTGGCTGTGCAGGAAGAAGATACGGGTACTTGACTGGCCTGCCTGCAGTCCCACCCGGTCTCAAATAGAGAATGTGGTGCAGTTTGAAGCGCAAAAGCGACAGCGAAGACCCCTTACTGTTGCCCACCTTACAACTTGTTTGCAGGAAGAATGGGACAAAATTACACCTGAAACACTTCATCCCTTGGTGTCTTCAGTCCCTAAACGTATTTTAAGTGTTGTGAAAAGTAACAGCAACATTACAAAGTGGTAAATGCTTTAATGCTTTATTAACTTTTATGGAATGTGTTGCAGGTCTGAATGACAGGAAAGGATGTATATTTACACATGAAATGAAGTTGACCAGACAAAACATGAAATATTGTGTTCATATTGTCTGCAATGAAATACAAGTCAAAGTAAATTTAGAAATCACTACTTTCTTTATTTATTTGCGTTTTCCATACCATCCCAACTGTTTCTGATTTGGGGTTGTATATTAATATGCTGCCTTCACAGCCATCATATTTTTTCTAAATATTTTGTATTCAGTCACTGTCCAGAGACTAAATGTTTTTGTTTTTTTATTTTTCTGCATCCACACAGTATCTGGCTTTTCCCTTGCGTTTTTGAGCCATGTTGAATTCTCCGATTGTTCCGTGTACTGACCTTTGCCTTGTTTTTTCAGGATTTAGATTTTTGCCTTGCCCTGGATATACCTGGTTGCTGTGTTCTTGACTTTTGCCTGATCTTCACTTTCACCTCCATTGTTCTCCATTGTTCCTGTTTGCTCCTGTTTGACCCTGGCCTGGATTACTTGCGTTCTTGTCTTTATTAAAACTGGGTGTGATGGGTGTATGGTAACCAGCATTTGAAGCAAAAGGAGAAGATCTGTGGTAGTTAAACTAATCTGAGGATAGATGAGCAGGAGGCCCCACTGATGGATGATCTGGACGAAAGTACCTGCTGGCCAGAAACCCCAGACACAGTAGATCAGTAGACAGAAGTTCATGACCTTTTTCAACTTTTCTCCTTAGGCAAAAGCTTTAGGTCTCTGTTCACCAAGACTGCCAGACACAGGGGCAGTTTCTTCCTTCAGGTCATCACCCTCATGAACAGCTGACAGAACAGCTCCCACCACATCACCTGTTGTGCACTGTATAGCCTACTGCTTAATATATGTTGTATAATACATACTTCATAGTTTATATTGTATATATACTGTATATTGAGTACTGTACATAAAAGCCCATATGTATAACAGCCTATATGCTATGTACAACTGCATATTGTATACTGTACATTGTACTGCACTGCACAAGCTTTCTTTCTTTACACACGTTGTATACATTTGTATATTATGTATTCTTAAGCTGTGTTTGCTGTCTGTGAGCTTTCTTGAAGATAAATTCGTAGGAAATTGTAATAATAATAAAGGTTTTTCAGCATGTTTCTGCAGCGGCAGGCAGAGGCGTTTGCACTACAACATCGTTGATGATTTAAAGTAGCTTTTCATTTCTGTTTAGGCCAGGGTGCAAATACAATCGGCTAAACAAAATTCTAATTAAGATATAAATATTGTAAAATGTTTATGCGAATGTGAAAATAAGCTGAATCAAAACGTTACAGGGTAGCCACGGCCTAAGGGTTAGAGAAACGGGCCTGCGACTGAAGGGTCACCGATTTGATTCCCATATCCCATGGCTGAAGTGCCCCTGAGCGAGGCACCTCACCCCCAACTGCTCCATATGTGCCATGGCTGTGTGGCTGCCCACTGCTTCGGCTGTGTGTGCTAGTGGTCACTGCTCTGGGTGGGTAAAATGCGAAATTAATATTAATAATAAATTGCTATAATAAATGTAACCTATTATTTATAAGTATTAGTAGTAAATAAAGCATTGTGTATTTGATAGTTGGAAGTTTACTAGTTAGTTAGATAGTGTTGGATTACTAACAAACTGGAAATCTCTATTTTTGTTAACTTACTAATAGTAATTAAACATGCATTTGGGTTTTACTAAAGTCTTCCTCTAGAGGGCGCCAAAGATTTATTAATGAATTGTTTTGGAACATTTAGTTCACTGCTGGAGTGTTACTGGGGTTAATCTGAGGTTTTCGTCTTGCGCATCCATCTTCAGAATAGTGAAAAGTCACTGACCTTAACTAATGCCACCTTCATAAACTGAGATGGTTTTTCATCTTTTTGACTTTATTCTGTTGCCATCCGGTGTCGACCAGAGTCTTTTCCTTGCCTCTGTCACCTTTGGCTCACTCATTAGGGGCTTGGACCCCGACTTTGTAAAACTGCAGTCAAAAAATAAGATTGAATTGATTAAAAAGGTTAATCTGATCTGCGCTCTTGGGCCTTGAGTCCTCCTGTCCTGCACAGTTCATCTCAGGAATGGCTTATTAATGATCCGACAGGTGAAATCTGACAAACATGACAAGGGCCTTGTTGTGATGTTCTAGACAACTCAGAGCATCTCCAGAACAGTAGGTCTTGTGTTCCAGGTGTGTAGTAGTACCTACCAAAACTGGTCCAAGGAAGGACAACTGGTGAATCAGACACTTGGTCATGGGCATCCCAGGCTCACTGATGCATGTGGGTAGTGAAGGCTAGCCCATCTGCAGCTACTGTGGTTTAAAAAGTGACGCTGACTCTGATAGAAAGGGGTCAGAACACACAGTGCACCACAGTCAGAGCTGTTTCAGCAGCAGGAGGGACCTACTGAAGGTTAGACAGGAGGTGTTAATGTTATGGCTGATCGGTGTATATTTATATCATACATATGACTTTGTTTACATGTGAGTGATTTAAATTTGGTACAGTTAGTGGTCTTGCTCTCCAAATTCAGGTGGAGAAAGGTGCAAAAAGAGAAATATCTGGAGTAGCTGTCATTACTGCAGAGATGGCCCTGTGTTAAAGCAGCCACCAGGGGGCTTCCTTAGTCCACTGTTTCCCAAACCCAGTCTTGGAGGATCACTGACTGCCCTGCACTTTTTAAGTGCTTTCCCTGCTTTAACATGCCCACTGTTAAGTCAAGCTTGCAAGCTGATTAGCTAGATCAGGTGTTAGGAGCCGTGAAAGCACTCCAGTGTGCAGGACAGTGGGCCTCCAAGACCAGGGCTGGGAAACACTACCTTAGTCTATATACTGAAAAAAAGTAATTGTGAACACACTTAAGCACCACAACGAAACGTGACCTCTGCATTTAACCCATCACACGTGCACACGTGGAGCAGTGGGCAGCTATCAACAGCACTCTGGGAGCAGTGTAGCGGGAGGGTACCTTGCTCAAGGGAACCTCAGTGGCGGCCGGACCAGCACTTAAACCTGCAACCTTCTGTTCACAAGGGCAACGTCCTAACCACTAGGCCTCCACTGCTTCACATGCTTATGCATAAATAAATTATGCTACATCGGCACATTTATTTCCCCAGGTGTTCTGCTGATGTGACACAATTTATTCATGCGCAATCAGGTGACATATATGAGTCATGTACACCAATCAGCCATAACATTAACACCACTGACAGGCAAAGTGAATAATACTGACTATTACAATGAACATTATTAGCAACAAATGAACAGTCAGTTTTTAAACTTGAGGTACTGGAAGCCTTATTGTGATGTTCTAGACGACTGAGGCAGAGCATCTCCAAGACGGCAGGTTTTGTGGAATGTGCAGTAGTTAGTACTTACCAAAGGTTAGTGAGGGCTCGCCCATCTGGTCTGATCCCACAGCAGATCTACTGTGGTTTAAAAAGTGATGCTGACTCTGATAGAAAGGGGTCAGAACACACAGTGCACCGCAGTCAGAGCTGTTTCAGCAGGAGAAGGGGGAACACAATATTAGAAAGGTGGTTTTAATGTTGTGGCTGATCTGTGTGTAAGAACCTGTCTGTACATGATGGAGATGATCTACACCACACACAACCAGGGATGTCCGAGGCAGGAGATTAACTTCATAGCTTCTTTCTGTATTAAATATGTTGGGAGCAGGACACTAAAAGATAATTACAGTGAATTTTGTTTTGCTGCGACATATTTCTGTTAATGAGTGCAAAGGTTTTAGGTCAAATTAGATGTTGTTGGAGCATTTTCTGTTTATTTGCTGACGTAACAACAGAAGCCCTTCACCAAACACCAGTGAAGAACATTAAACTGGTCTTTAGTGCTCATTGTATAGCTGCGCCGGTCTTCTGCGTAAACTGTAAAACAGATGACTGTGCCATGCATGAACGATTTGATGCATTTATGTAACTCCATATTGGCTTTCATGGTTAAGTTTCATGACACGAGTGATGCCGTTTCATTGCTGTGGAACTGGAAGTGACCCCCTCACTCCTGATCCTTCATAATCCTGTTACATAAACCCTCCAGAGGGTCGGAATGGAGAGATAGGGGATAGAAAGGCATATTCTCACAAATTCATACATTTGTAAATGCTAAATGCTGTAAATGTAAATTTGGTTGCTCACAATAGTAAAATTTCTTTTTTTTTTTTACTTTGTTCGATCGTTTCCTTTTTATTTTAAGGGCTATTCCAGACTAAAACTGACATTGAATGTGTTATTTGTCGTGTTAAATTCACAATTTTGTATTTCGCATATCAATGTTCACTAAATACAATTATAGCATGCAGATATAGATACATCATATCTATAATATCGAATATCTATATATCCATTAACCCATTTTCGAAACTGCTTCTTCCATGGGTTTATCATAGATGTCATATCTATGGTAAAATGTCAACACTGTCAGATAAAAACCCCACTTTTCCAAAACAGTAACTGTACAGCAAAAGCAAAAAAATCTCCTCAACTTAAGTTAATGTTAAATTTTGCTTTTCCCCGTCATTCGTGACCATTTGTCGTGGTCCATTCAATACAAAAATCCACACAATGTAAAGGTCAGGGGGTGTTTTCACATGATGTAAAAAGTAATAAATGACAAAAACGGAGATACAAGGTTTTGTTCTGACATATACAGGACGATATACAGATGTCACGTTTGGCCTCCTAGCAGAAACCTTTGCTATTTTGTCTTTGCTGCATTAACTAGTTATGGGAAAAACATTCAAGCAGCCTGCCTTCACATGTCCGCCCTAGACTTATTCCCACCTTCAAATTACATCATCAGAGGGGGACTTTTCTACTCTGGAACTTGGAAAATCTTGCTCTGGAGAAGACTGAGGCGAGTAAGAGGTGAGAGGGCACGTTTTTAATAGATGCAGCGATGGTAAAATGTTGAATTTTGGCCCACATACCCCTTTAAAAATAGGCACAATCAGAGGCGTTAGAGATCCCGCTGCTTAAAGAAAGTAACCTTAACGACAGAATTAGCCCCTTTCCACTCTCGCCCATAATTACAGTTATGGAATTTTTTGGGCCAAAATTCCCCTGAGAACTTCCAGCAGAGGCACACTAAAGTTAAAGCCATTATCATACCCCACATCTGCTTTTGGCACACTCTGTGAATCACAAGTTAGTAATATTGACTCACTCATCATTCTCTGTCCGCACTGGGACGGAGCTGTAGAACAAACATTCAGCAACAACAGTCCGGTTCTGTATTATCTGTAAAACCTGAGCTCACCGCCATCTGATTATACTCTTTTGCATTAAATGCATCATGAAATTTGAAATGTGACCACAAACTGAACTGTTTTGATTATTTTGATGATTTGCGATTACTTCTAATACAGGACACAACAGGCAAAAAAGACCATTTCTCATATTTTACAGTAAAGTATATGTGAATATGTTTATAACATGAATTCTCTTATATTATTTCTGCATATTCAATCAATTCATGTCCCTTTACATCACACTAGGAACAATGGTGTTGTACACCGACCAGCCATAACATTAACACCACCTGTCTTATATTGAGTAGGTCCCTCTGACTGTGGTGCACTGTGTGTTCTGGCCCCTTTCGATCACTTTTTAAACCAGACCAGATGGGCTAGGCTCCGCTAACTTTTGGTAGCTACTAATTACTGCACACCTGGAACACTGCACAAGACCTGCCGTTCTGGAGATGCTCTGACTCTTGCCATCACAATAAGGCTCTTTCAAAAGTGGCTCAGACCCTTACGCTCCTGCTTCCAGCACATCAGCTTCAAGCTTCAACCCCACCCCCCCACCCCCCCACCGACAGATCCCATTGACTAGAAAGTCAATATTCTTCACTTTTCCTGTCAGTGGTGTTAGTATTATGGCTGATCAGTGTATAATTGTAGTGAGAGGGGCTATAAGAAAGAAAGATGGCTGTAAGAGAAAGAAAGACACCAGGTGAAGTCGTCCATGGGAGATTTGGGTCCAGTGTGTGACATGCAGTGAGCTCATGAAGAGTGCACCCCACTGTAATTCCCATGAACTAAAGAAGCCTGAGAGGTCAGATGTGCACACTACAATCCATCACGCTCAGCTGTGATGTTCAGACCAGTGATCAGTGCTTCACAATGCATCAGTGCTAGAGACATGCCGAGGGGGGTGGGACGGGGGTGGGGAGGTGGGTTTAGGTGCACCTGCCCCTTTATCCACAGTGCCCTTTTCTTTTCAATTACACCCCCAACCTTGGCTGACTACGTCTTTCAATTACCACCACCATTTTTTGGCCATTGTGCTCTTTTTGGCAAGGCTAGTGCCCCCGTCTAGCAAAAGCTTTCCACCTCCAACCACCCATCTCCCTAGTTGAGGACATTTTTCAATACTACCTCCCTTCCAGCCACCAAAAATCTTGTTGATCTCTGAACACCCACATCTCACAATCTCCATACCTCAGTTTGAGCGCCTGCCCCCGCTGAGGCCTCTGCATGGCCCTGACCAGTGACTCACCATTTCCACACTCACTCCTACTGTAGTAAAATCCATATACCGAACCAGGCCATGGTTTGGTTATGTCACCGTTACATGTCCGAAACAAGTCCGTGCTGATCCCGGTGGTGGGTGGACTGAACTTTTGCAAAACGCCAGCTAGCAGCTGAGAAGAAACACAGAGTCATTACAGCCGCTGTGGTGTTTAAAGGCTTAGGAGCTTCCAAAAACAATATTTACCTGTGTGTTTTAGTGTAGTCTAGACTGTTTGGTATGAAAGGTGTTGGCCATGTGTGCTCAGATTCTGTTTGTTTGGTCTAGAATCCGCATCTCTTTACCTGTGTAATCTGGTAATCAGATCCGATTCATGCTGAAAGAAGCACAGGAATGCTAATCATTACTAGAGATGGTCCCATTAGTGCTGGTGCTGTTGAGCTCATGGCTTTAAAATTACAGAGCTGGTTCAGTTCTTTAAGTTAAGCAGTTGTACTAAGACGCCGTACAGCCAGACATAACGACAGGAAACTACGGCTTTAATTTAATTCCTTAAACTCTCATATGGGTCTATATATGGGTTCACGTCACATTGCACATGAGTCTGATTTTTTCACAGTGGTGCTGAATGGAACCAGACTTCTGAAAAGCTCAATGTTTGTGAAATCTTTCTTTGCAGACAACAGTTTACATGAATAATTAATGCACTGCCTAAAGCCTGCGACAGGTATTAAGGTATGATTTTGTCTTAAAAATATTGTCTAAATACAATTAATTCCATTTTTTATTGAACATATACATATATTTTCATACTTATACTACTCACAATAAGTCAGGGATATTGTTATTTGCATGAGTACTTTTCCTATTTGCTCTGAATTTTAATGAAATAAGCACAAGTTCCCTTTGATATTTCTAATAATGTATGAGAAGAAACACCATTTTCATTAGTTTAATATTTATTACCCCAAAAATTTAGACAAAAACAAGGATAGCCCCAAATAACAAAAACTGACCATGTCAGTAGCGGGTGTTTCCACCATTTGCCACAATGACAGCTTGACAGTGACGTCTCATGCTCCTCCCTAGTCTCATGATGTTGTCCTGAGCCAATGCCTTCCACTCTTCCACAAGTGCTACACGCAGTTCTGGCAGGTCATGTGGGGTGAGGGTACGATCATGCAACCCAAAAATGTCTGAAGTGAAACAAACACTGTATGTATGACATGCACTAAGTCTCTCACAATATTCCTAACTTACTGTGAGTAGTGTATATACACCGGTCGGGTTTAACTTAAATATTATCACATTAAAACATAATTTCATTACAATGGCACCTGTCAGGGGGCGAGATATATTAGGCAGCAAGTGAACAGTCAGTTCTTGAAGTTGATGTGCTGGAAGCAGAAAGAAATTGGTGAACATAAGTATCTGAGCCACTTTGATGAGAAGCTTATTGTGATGGCATTCAGTCAGTGCATCTCCAAACCAGCAGGTCTTGTGGAGTGTTCCAGGTGTGCAGTAGTCAGTAGCTACCAAATGTGATCGAAGGAAAGAAAACTGGTGAACGTCATGCATGCAGGGAGTGAGAGCAACCCGTCTGGTCTGATCCCACAGAAGAGCTACTGTGGTGTAAAAAGTGATGCTGACTCTGATAGAAAAGGGGTCAGAACACACAGTGCACCACAGTCAGAGCTGTTTCAGCAGCAGGAGGGACCTACACAGTATCAGGCAGGTGGTGTTTATGTTATGACTGATTGGTGCTGATGGAGAGATACATGCAGGTTGTAGTAAGCCAACCCAAAGAATGCTGAATGGGGTGGCACTGTGGCACAGTGGCTGGCGCCGGTGGTTCTCGCTTTGTGGAGCATTGAGTTCATACACATCTCAGTTGTTGAAATATGTAGAAGCGCTTTAAAAAGCAGTGGATTTCTCCTTTAAGCATCAGCCTTGCTGCTGTTTTTTGTCACGTCACGTCACGTCACGTCACGTCACGTCTCGTCATGCCATGTTCATTGTTTGTTTTTGTTTCCCATATGCTCCCTGTCCTCATGTCTTGTGTTTGTTTATGTCCTAGCCCAGCCTATGTCTCTGCCCATTGTCACCTGTTTCTTGTTTCCAGGCCTGTTGGTTATCTGTTGTATCTACTCGGTCTGCTGTTATATGTTACCCGGTCTCTAGTTGTGTTCATGTTTGGTTTTCGTAGTCTAGGTTTTGTCTAGTTTTATTCACATGTCCAATCAGTGCTCATGTCCAGCTGAACAATATGACAAGGATGGCCAGGTGCAGTCCAGGAGGGCTGATGTCCAGCACAGTTTGGCGATTTTCTTTTTCAACCACACCTGGATAAAGACAACAAAGTTGTGCACACCTGCTTTATGCTGTTATGTGTTCTCCAAAGCATTGCAGAGGTGCTCAGATCCGGTCTTGGAGGGCCAGTGTCCAGGACAGTTTAGTATTTCCCGTACTCACACACAAACCTGGCAATTAACAGAGTTGAACCAGATGTGTTTAAGCAAGGATACTGTGCCAGGGAGTGAACATGCCTGGAATGCAGTGTCTGCAGTGAAGTTAAAGTAGCCAAAACCATAAAACGTCAAATAAAAAAAATGATACGGGTTTCAGAAAGAAAAGGGTTTGTAGTAAACATTACAGTTGGGGAACCTCCAAACTGTGCTGAACTCTGGCTCTTCTAGACCTGAGTTGTGCATACATGCCACACAGACACATTTTTTGTCCTATGAAAAACCTTGACACGTGAGTGTGAAGAACCTTTTTACACTGGTCCTCAGAGTCCCCCCCCCCCCCCGATCCATATTTGCTCCATCAGTATGTTTTGTCACTGAGGCTGGAGCATTAAACATGGATTGTGTGGGAGACCCTGAGGACCTATGAGAAGACCACTAATGTAAAAGTTCTATGATGTATTCTAGTAAAGAAAGTTTACAATATGTGAAAGCTGTTTAAGCCTTTCACACTCACAAATCTCATTTGTAAGGTTCTTTAGGGAGCTAAAACGGTTCTATGGCATCACTTAAAGAACTTTTAATTGGCTACATGACATGTACAGAAGTCTTTTATGACTTATTGATCTATATTAACATTTATAGAGGTTTATTCCAACAAGCCTCACTCGTCATTAGGGCAGTTGACATCTGTTTCCCCACAGAAAGTGTTATGGCAATGACACTGGTTAGAATAAGCCTGTATAAATGTCTGTGTAGATAAATATCATTTGTTATAAAAGGTTTATGTAGATGTTATGTCAACCTTATTGTAAAGTTAGACCCATGATATGGGCTTCTGTTCCTTTTCTTTTAGCCATTTTCCCTGTCTGTTTTCATGTCTCTGTTCCATGTCTTTGTGTTTTGGTTGGCCATGTGCTTTGTAGCCCCACCTTTGCCCCACCCTGACTGTTTGTCTTGTCAGCTGTGCCTTGTCTCAGTGCTTCTTCCTCTCCCAGGTGTCGGCCATCTTGTTTTGTGTATTTATACAACTGTGTTTGCCTTTGTCTCTTGTCAGTTATCTGCTGTATCTCTGTTGTATTTTCCCTGTTGTACCTCTGTTGTTTGGCTTGAGAATATTCATGTCTTTAGATTCTGTTTTGTTTCCTTAGTCCATGTGTAATCTTAGTGTTCAGTGTATATATAATTAAAACCCTCAGTAAAACCTTAAAACTTGCAAATATTTCCTTTCAACCATCAATTTACACTTTAGAGTAGAACAGATTAATCTATTTCTTGTTTTAAAAACAATGAAATACTTATTTTTTTACCCTGGCTTTTAATAATTATTGTTTAAAATTTTAAAATAAATATTGTTTTTTTCTTTCTAAATTATTTATAATTTTCCTAATTTCTAATTATTTCTTTATGTTTATATATGTAATACATTTTTTTTAATCTTCATTCTAAGTTGCATATTTAAATAATCTTTTCTGATTTTATTCTGAGTGTAAAGCATATTATCAGGGCTGCATTTTATGTATAAAAGATGCTATATAAATAAAGATGATAAAAATAATAATAATAATATTATAACATACCCGCGGCCCAGAAAGGGAAGAAGCTGTTTAGAAAATGGATGGATGGATGGATTATAACATAACAACAACAACAACAACAACAACAACAACAATAATAATAATTATTATTGTTATTATTATTATTGTTATTATTATTATTATTATTATTATTATTATTATTATTATTATTATTATTATACTGAAAGAGTAAAACAGACTGGAAAGCAATAGAAACTTACCAAACTTACTGAAACAACTTCATACTTGTGTATAGAATTACATCGCTGTCCAGAGAAAATGGCTTAATCTCCAATTTTATTTGTTCAATATTTTGTTTTTATTTGATCTATTTTATGACCTTTACATTGTGTAAAACTTTCATGATGAACAGATCAATAGAAATGCTTCAGAATTGCTTGTTCTTAAATGTTCTTCCATTAACTTACATTAGAAGTAAGAAACCCTTTTGCCTTCTCCTCTAAAGTTACATACAGTTTTTTCTTGGACAGTGATGATCAGTGTTGATTTTGGTTTTCCAGCGCTGATTCCTACCACTGCCTTGTTAATACCTCTTTTAAAATTCCACCTTCAGATGCTTTACAGTTGGAGACCCTGCCCATGCAAACATACAGGGAGACAGACACAGCCTCACCTTTCAGGTGTTTCCATCACAGCGCAGTCACTAATTACTGTCTCTTCCCTCAAATGTATATATCCTGCTGTGAAAGTGAGGGCGCCTGGCTGAAAAAGGCGGAAGCGAAGGAGACCCTGGCCGTTATTACTGCCCACAGACACTGTCATTGCAACGTCTGGAAAAGCAGGTGGCTCCAAGCCAGAGAAAGGAAGAAAGGCAAGTCCTTTACTCCATTTACAGTAACACTCTGCATATGTATGTGCAAGCATGCATGTCAGTGGTGAGCAATATATGATGCAATGGCTCTCCGCTGTAGCTGACAGGGGAGCTATGAATCTGATAAATAGACATGTTTTCCAGCCTAATTACACTCCATTCTGGTGAGGCCTGCTCTGTGTTCTCAGAGGAAAACAATTATGAGATCAGTTCAGTCATTGTGTCTCCAACAAAAGATCTGTTTCAGTGTTTTATTGGGTGGAACACAACAAAAAGGCAAAACGTGATCCAGAAACAAGCTCGTGTCGGCACCTGTTTTCCACAAAACAGCCAATACGCCCTCCAGTAAAGACAATAAAAGTGATTGGGTGGTAAACAAGAGTTCCTCTTCAGCAGCCATCGTCTGCCGATTATATTTGCAGCTGTCAGACGTCCTGAGTGGTTACTGAGCCACATGAGAGTGTAACGAGTGCTGAGAACCCCCAACTTAAAAAAATAGTTCAGTGTTTACACAATTTGCCATTTTACCCAGTTTCCAAGTGTTGCTTCCTTAGTGTAGATCTGCAGCTGCCAGGAAGTGATTGCGGACAAACACTGGATGTCAGTCGTCACCCAAATAGCCCCAACAATTTCTGTAATATTGCATCTCTTAACCTGCTCATACCACATCAAACTCTTCATTAAGGTGGTGCAGAGTTGTGGCTGGACTCAGTAAGACTTACTGTGAGCAGTAAAAATGAACTAAATGCTCCAAGCAGCCATTTCAAACTATGCCAGGGCAGGTATTTAAAAAAAAAAAGTGGTCTAAACCACATCAGTAAGTCTGAGCAAAGAGCTGGATGTGGCTTGTACTTGGCTTGAAGTAGTTTTGGTGATTGATTTTGACTATATGGGCCACTACTGAATTGCTAGAAACCCCTGACCTTGTAGCCACTGTTCTAAACCAAATAAGCACAATTTGGACTCCAAAAATATCTTGGTGGATCAACTACATCTGGGGAAAGCAGAATATTGTGTCGGTTTGACTTTTCACTGAGCTGTTTTTTTTTAAGTAGGGCTGGTCATCCAGACAAGGTTAAAGCCCAGTCCTGAATTACAAAGCATTCTGATGGAGGTTTGGAGGTTCTCCCCTGATAAGACAGTGTCGTACAGGACTAAGCTAACTAATCTATGTAGTAACATTTTAAAAAGCCATTTTAAAACATAGAAGAATAATAACCCTACATACATACACTTATCAGCCATAACATTAACACCACCTGCCTAATATTGTGTAAGCACCACTCAAGCCACCAAAACAGCTCTATCTGTGGGTGCACTGTGTGTTCTGACCCCTTTCTATCATAGCCAGCATTAACTTTTTGTGCTACAGTAGCTCTTCTATAGGATCAGACCAATCTTCACTTCTAGGCTTCACTTCTCATGCACATCACTGAGCCTTGCGCACCCATCTCACTGCTACGAGTTCACCAGTAGTCCTTCCTTGGAATACTTTTAGTAGGTTCTAACTAATAGATACCTGGAACACTCCACTAGACCTGCTGTTCTGGAGATGCTCTGACTCTGAGCACATCAACTTCAAGAACTGACTGTTCACTTGTTCTTTAATATATACCACACTCTAATATGTGCCAGTGTAGGGAGAAAATGAGATAATCATTGTTAGTCCTTTCACCTTTTAGTGGTTTTTATGTTGTGGCTGTTAACGTTGGGTCAACAGTACAATGAAATGTGTTGGACAAGAAGAACCAGTAAACTCAGCAGAATAACATGATAA
>JBBPDA010117231.1:0-28042 GCA_037974385.1 Arnoldichthys spilopterus | reverse complement strand
TAGAATTTTTATTTATTATTACTTTTGTCTGATTAAAGTTATTTTTGTGACCATTTTGAGTTTTTCTTTCATTGACTAAAGGGTACCAACAATTTTGTCCATGTGTGTATATCTGTATCTTTCTCAGCTGCTGTAGCAAGTCCGTTTCCCCAATAGGGGTTCAATAAAGTTCTATTTTATTCTATTCTAAATTAATTCTGATCCCAGCTTTTAGACACTTCTGAGACACTGCACATGAGGTATACCGCATATTGAACTAGACCCTATAACTGAGAAAAATGCTTATTAGCAGCAAATTGGAAAGGTTAGGTAACTGGAAAGGGAAGAGGTAACCAAAATTGGGTGTGAAAGTAAATAACAGCAGATTTAAATGACGGATAAGGAGGACGAGGAAAGAGGGAGTGGTAAAGGAACAAAGAAAAAGAATGAACCAAAGAAGTCAGAGAAACAGAGCCTGAGAAGCAAATAGGCTTATAATGTTAATTAGGGTGATATAAAGTTAACAGTTGTGATAACCGGACAGCAAGTAGCTAATACTGTCAATTAACCTCCTGTGCCATGAGGAGTGGCAGAAAACAGATAAAAGAGCTGCTTTACCATGCTACAAGACTCTTGCTACTATTTCCCATTCTCTCAAGGCATATTCCACTCTGGGCCTGTGGTTCTTGCTGCTTAAAGCATTTAAATGCAATTCCTCTTTCGTTCCAGGTAAAACTGAAACTATGTAAAGTATCACCATAAAGATCTTAGGAAAGCTGTTTCAACTAAGCAGCTATTAAGCTGTAAAGTACTGTGGTTGCTATTTTTAAGAAATTAATTGAACAGAACTTAAAATAATGGTGAAAAACAAGTACAGAACACTGAAAGAACAGAGAGAAGCTTAAAAAGAAGGTGTATGAGGTGAGCAAAGGCAAAAGTATTCTTATGAAAGCGGGCAACACAAAAGGAGAGGGATCTGAAAGCAGAGCGATAGATAGGGCGGCAGATGAGTCACAGAGGAACGGATTGAAAAACAGATCAGCACGGCGGAGGGAAAGTGCGAACGAAGAGGGATGAGTGGGGAAAAGAGCAAAGAGAGGAGTTCTGATAGCGCAAGACCAGGATGTGGTTTGTTTATCTGTCTATGTGTGTGCGCATGTGTGCGAGCTTTACCTAAGCAGTAAACGTAGGTGCTCTTGGTCCCCAATCACGTCATACTTCACAGAGAAGATGAGGTGGCCCAGCGCAGTGTCCATAGAGTAATAATTAAAGTGCTCCTGTAGGGAGGGATGCACACACACACACACACACACACACACACACATCTTCAGGCTTCTAAACACACATTTCCTCCCTTTATCTAGTCTGTTATTCTCTACTCTGTTCACATAGATGCTGTTTAGCTTGAGCTAATGAAATGAAAATGTGACATGTCTACTGCATCATGTCTTTTTTGCTGTTAATTTGTGATAATAAAGCAAGTTTCACAAAAAGAAATTTATTTTTATGTTTACCTCAACTGCCTTTGGTTGAGGTGCAGAGAGAAATAACTTTTTGAATTGCTGCAGCTTTTTATAGATAAGAGCAACCCAATCATGAGATGGAACAGTCAATGGAATGCACTTTTAAGCTAACCACATGATGCAAATTTACTTCACTCAAAAAACGATGCTTTGAATTTCTGTGATTTAAATGTGTGAAGTGATGGTACATGAATTGGATAGGATAAAAAACTTTCACAACCCAGTTTACTTTTTTTGGCAAGAATTGTGTGACCACTGTATTAATAGACAAGCTATTGTCATTCAAATCATGCAATGTCAAACCACCATTATTTCAGTGTACGAACAGACTGTACTTACAAAATTAGGCATCAGCATAACGGATCTACTAACATTCAATATTATACACATTTTAGAATATGGGCATCAAAACAGAACACATACATAATCTTGCAGTCACTAAATCTAAAATCTTAAATTGCAGAATTGATCTAGAAGTAGCTCTTCTTTGCAACTTTGCACAGTTTTGACACTCTCATAGGAGCCTCTTGAGGAGCCATTTGAGATACTTGTCCAACTGTCTTCTCATAAGCTGACTAGTTCTTGGCTGCTGCAAAATGACTAATTGGAGGCAAAAAAGAAGTATCTTTTAAATTCACATTTTGTGTTTTTTAAATAATTTCTTACTCATTATACTTCTTATAATTATTATAATATCTTACTAATTGATTTTGTATTAGAAACAGACTGCTAATGTTAAAATATATTTTAGAAAAATCTTTACAATTATGAATACATGCAGCCAGTTTGTACTCTTGACTAGGAGTGCACATCTGGAAAATAACCTTCAAAACATTTTATTCTCAATCTCTAATCTCACCTTGCCCAAGAAGTGTTTTCTGTATATCTTGGCTGTACTGTTAGTCTCCAGTTTAACCTGCGATGCTGGGCATGGCGGCGGCTCCTCTGGAGCGGGGGCCGTACCAAGCTCGTGGTTGGTCCCCTCAATCCAATAACCTCCAAACTGAGGCAGCAGAATCAGGGGGAAGGGAGCTTTACGAGACAGCACCTGTCAGTCAGAATGAGGAGACATTACAGAGGATTTATATCAAGGACACACAGGGCCTGATGCGCTTTTCTTCCTTATGCATATTCATTTGAGAAAGGATTGTAGAAAACGTTGCAGGGCTGCGCTAGAAAGGTGGGTGGAGATATTACATGTATGACTAATGGCATGTTCTGCTTAACTGAATAGAGTCTGAGCGGCTTACAGCATCTGTGTTTGTATGCAAATCTGGCTCTCTGTCAGTGATGCGAAACACTGCATTTATGCAGCTGAAAAGCTGACAGCTAATGGCGCCCCCTTGTGGATATTTTTTAGCCTGCTAAACTTCAGGAAGTGAAAAGCCAGTTTTAATAAGTGCTTCATTAATTGGAGGTTAAAATTTGCAATTATTGCAGCTGATAAAAAAGCATTTTGTGACACTGAATTAAATTGAAACAAAGATACGTCAAAATGCATGAGATGAATCAATTTGCAAGCCAAGATTTTATTTAAATCTAAAAGGAAAACATCTTTACAACTGCTGCAAATTAATGCATTTACAGTCAATGTACTCCTTTACGTGTGCGCATGAGAGAGTGAGAGAAAATGTGTGATCAGCACAGAGATCAGACAAAATCAACGAATGTAGACAGGAAACTAGCCTTCATCATGATCTGATCTGATTCGCCTTGACAATAAATCGTTCGGTGCCGTATTCATTATTATCAGGTCACCTGCCAACCATTTGGACAGCTTTTCTCTATCTCTACGACTTTCTGTTATGGTCTTCAGGTTCCTTGAAGGCATGTGTTGATTTCTCCTGTTGTAACCATCTGTCCTCTGTCTTTCACCTTTACTTTTCCAAGTGCCATTACCTTTAAATATAAATTGGCTCTTCTCATAATATCTGTTAGACTTTCAGTTTAGGCATCTGATAACTGATTTACAGTGCATTACACTGCTCCTGATTGATGGTTCACACAGCCCATGAGGATAGAATTAAAGCTGGGTTTTATTTTATGTAATACAGAAGGAATTAATGCAGAACAGGGAGATAATGTGGGGCAGAGTGCTGTAGTTTAATAATATTTCTGAATTCTGTTAGATCAGAAATACATCAGTGCTTAAACAAATTGCATCAGAATAGTTTTGAATCAAACTGTATAGAACTGATACTTGTTTAACTATTGTTTTTTATCATATCATAATCTGTGTATAAATACACACATTATATTGTGTGCAGTGACATTTTAGGTGACATTTTAATACACTACTTTTTGTGACTGAAACAAATCAAAATTAGTGTAGACACAAATAATTCATGTACTTTAGCTTAGATGTCTGTTTAAACATTTACATGCCAGATGATTAGATTTCTAAAGATGAAACATTTTGGCTATGTTTGTTATTTACCTCATGGACACCTGGATAGGGAATATAGTCTTCCTCTGTCTGAGGAATGAAAAATAGGGTGGAAGAGATTTAATAGTTCAGCATGAGTCTAAAACAAAAACAGCACAGAATAATGAAGTGTTCGATACCAGATCCTACACAATGACAATTTTTTAAAGGAGGCTCAGTGTGTACAGGATCAACAGTGCCTAGGCTGAGCTTTACACATTGTACACTCTGGAGGACTGAGCCGATTGATGAGGTGTCTCTTTACAGCACAATAAAGTGAGTGCAGCTCGATAATGTCGTCAATCAGAACCACATGATACGGATGTGAAGTCCTGGAACACAAGGCACGTGCCTGTACAACAACTGCCTGAGGTTATAAACCACCATGATTTAAAAGCTTCTGACTGAGAACACAAGCTAATTCCTCAGGGGAAAATGGTGACATTGGGTGACTGCGTGTATATGTATATTTGTATGTGTCTATGCACACACTTACTTTGAGAGGTGGTGGAAGTGTGCATCTCTGCTCATCCATCCTGCTATTCTGTAGAGCACAAAACATGCCAAAGATCTTCACAACACAAACAATCTCCCAGAACTATGAAACAACTAAAAAGCACTTTACAATGATTCACAAAACAGGTAGAATCAACTGCAAAACTTGAAATTTGCATATGCATAGAAGGAAATCAACACAGACCATTACAGAGACACTATACAGTAACACACACTGCCCTTCAAAGATTTGGAGCTTTTCAGAATATTCTGAAATATTATTAAGTAAATGGGCTTGTTGTCTTTGTAAGTTGCACAGGCATATACTATGTTATGCATTTGTTAGAGACCAACATTGCTTTGGTTTGATTTTCAGTTAAAACAGTCGATAAGTTCATTTTTCATCATCAGGGAAAAAAGCAGGAAACATATTTTGCCCAAAATTACACACACTGAAGAAAAAGTGCTTTGAATTACCTGACTGAAATGTGATCATTAGTCCCACATGACTGCAATATATCACACTAACATGATTATTGCCAAAAAAGAGTAAACGAAAGGCAGTTATTGGTTTGGTGAAACATATTGAATCAAAGTGGAACCAATGTACACATTTAAATCATGTAATTTAAGACACCATTTCTTTCAGTGCAGATGGCACTCTGCTGTTTCCATTGTTGTGAGCAGACATGCTTTCAGCTTTTCAATGCTTCTTGTAAACTCCTTCAGTCTTACAAGTTTGTTGCTTTTTCCCCAAATAAAATTTACACTCATCCCTCCATAAAACCCTACTCTCCATATAAGGTGTTCAATCTGGAGTTATAATGCAATAATTCTTCTATTTCCTTTATTAGTAACTGTCTCTTAACAGATACACACCCTTTCAATCCCACAGGCATTTATGGTGACCTACTAGGTGTTGCATGGTTGTTAAGAGTCCCATTTTTTAAGTATATATTTTAACTCCTATAGTGTAAACTTCAGTTTTTTTCCACTTTTTTTCTTACATAAGTACATGATCTATCTAGGCAGTTAAGGTGTGCTTGTGTAGTTCCTTGTGTGAATGTTAGTGTTTCTTTGAAGTGAAATATAATTACAGAGAGAAATTTAAGACCAGCTGTTGTTGAGAGGACACAGCTGTAACTGACTGGCTTTAAGATTACAAGGATGGAGGAGCCAGTCAGAAGAGTGCAGTAAAAACGGGCAGATTAAATACTGATAGGTTTGATATCCAGAGAATTGAGAAATGAGTGTGTTCACAATGACAAATAGTCACTTTCACTACTGAGTGTTGTAGGATTTTGAGTATTTTTCTCTTACATGTTCCTGCACTTTTCATGTCATAAAACATTTTCTTTAAAAGCTGTTTTGCCTGGAAACAGAATAAACAAAAGATTGGTCTTTGACTTGCACAGTTCTGAAGAATATAATATAATATGCCAACCCCCACACATGTTATCCCCTTGTTCTGATGTCAGCACTCAACAGTGCTCAAGCATTTCAAATGTTTAGAGCACTCTGGGCCAAAAGAGTTTCAATGTGCTTTTAACAATAGTTTGGGGAAAAAACGGTCAAATCATTATTTAGATAAAATGTACTGTAAAGAATATTAACTAAGAAACTCTGATGAACATAAAGTGCTAGAATAAAATGTGTACATCCAGAGCATTGAGAAATAGTTAGATATCTTCAAACCTTTGATGGGCAGTGCAACTGTACTATATTACAGAGGCATAAGCATAGTTTGCACATTAGCAGACTGTTAGAGGCAAGAATTACATGATGTGATGATGAAAGACTCAGAGGAAGGACACAGTGTGACTGAAGAGGTTCAGGAGGGTGTCACCAACAGGCCACATCAAAGAGCTAAGAAAGACTAAGAAGGAGCAACAGCACGTATTCTCAGAGCAGCAAAGGACTAAAAGCAATTTCTCCTTACCTGCATCCGCTCAATCATTGCAAATAAATCTGAAGTCTGGGGCAGAGAGAGAGAGAGAGAGAGAGAGAGAGAAGGGAGAAAGAGAAGAGAGAGAAAGGCAGAGAGAGAGAGAGAGAGAGAGAGAGAAAGAGAGAGAGCGTGCGATCAAGAGAGAGAGATAGAGCAAGAGAGAGAGATAGACAGATAGAGAGAGAGAGAGAGGGAGAGAGAGAGAATTGCAGAGAGAGAGAGACACAGAGAGGCAGAGAGAGAGAGAAGAGAAAGAGAGAAATAGAGAGACAGAGATGGTAGAAGTTGTATTTTCCAAAAATCTTGTTGGATTTGTGTTGAGAAAGGATCCACAATTACTCTACACTTTTACATTATCACTGTTGTAACAGTAAGATTTTTTCTCCAAAATGCCAACTATATACAAGAATGAAACTTCAATGTAAATGTATGTAATAACATTTCATTTTGCACCATTTCTATTTTTCTTTTATTCATGAATTAAGCACACAGTGTGGAAACTGGTTTTTCCAAAAATAAATAAATAAAAGAAGAGTGAAAGTTAGTTTTATGCTTTTATATGGCATCTGACAGACTAAGTGCTTGTTACATGGTTCACATGTTATAATGCTAAGAGCCGAATCTCTATTCTCTGCCTCTAAACACAGATCTTAGACTTCTATCTAATGTCTAGTAGTGACTTCTCATCTGTTAATCGTGGCTGTTTCATAAGATGAACCAGAAAAACCAAAAAGAGGGCCAATGAGCAGTGTTGTAATTTGTATATAGAGCAGTAATCCCAAAATTAATTGACATTCTTTTCATTCATATGGCTTACAAAATGTTGTTCTTTGTAGTTCTAAAAATATTTCCTCAGTTTTAATCATCAAAGGGCCATCCAGCAATCACTGAGTCACACCACTGCATCCAAATATGCAGCCACCCTCTCTCTCTCCTTCACACCATTCACCCTTATACAGGATGAGTACTGTGAAATAGCACCATTTTACATGCCACTGAGCAGCTGGGCATGTGGAGGCTGGGCACTCGATCATTTCAGCTGCTTCCGACCACACATGTGGAGCATAACGGGGTCAGTAACATGGAAATGATCCTGAATAAGCACTCCCAGCACGCTTGTGTAAACACACAAAAATGGACAATGAGTATACAGTGGACTTTCCCTGCTCAGATGTGTGTCTATTCCACTTATAGTAAATTCCCTAGACTGTAAAGATTCCAGCTTACACAGTGACAAAAAGTGAAACTGTGAACCCAGTATGCTTCTCCTTATGATAAGCTGATTCAGCTTATTGTAACACTGTGATACAAACACACACACACCTCCACAATGACTCCCAATGGAGTTATTAGCTAATACTTACGATTGCAATGTAGTATGAAATTTTAGAGAATTTTTCATGAAAAAAAATGGAACTAACCATTCAAGTGGACATTTCAACACCAAAGGGAAGCCAGTTACTTAACTGTGCTGCTTGACTCATGCATTATCTAATTACACAATACACATTCACACCCAATGATGTTTCAGCAGTGATCCAGCCTGTGCTACTAAAAGCCACTGTTCAGCTGCAATGTGAAACTACGCAGAAGTACGATCACTGAAGGTCACTTGTTGTTGACTAATCGGTAAAAGCCATTTAGGCAACTGCAAATCAATCTTGCCCTAAGCGTTCATTAACAGCTCACACAAGCACGCACACACTCTTTTTCAAATATAGGTTCCAAGTAAAGTGAGGTCTACTCACATCGCTGTGTCTCCTGCGCTGGCGAACTGCGTTAAGAGCAGGACTGCGGTACACGTAAGATCTCCTAGCCATGTTGAAGTCAGGCTAATATCCACACCGACACTGAACCACCTGTGCGTCTGTCTCTACTGTGCCCTACAAGTCGGCCGCACTTATGAGAAACAGCACTGACAGAGCGGATCTGAAGAGTGACAGCTAAAGCTTCCTCAAACTGCAGCCACTTCCCTAAAATTAGTTTCTGTTACCATGCAAGGTGACCACCAATGCAGTCAAAAGCCCCAAACAGAATGACAGAAACTTTTAGGAAACAATGTAACATATTAAATCTCAAATTTCACAAAAAAATCAATTTGATTATGTTGGTATGATTTTATATCTATAAATACAGTAAAAACAGACTGGAGAAACTGAAGAGTGTTTCAGTACTAGAATAGAATATAACTTTATTGATCCCCTATTGGGGAAATTGACTTGCTACAGCAGCTGAGAAAGATACATATATATATACACATCCTTGTGTATATATATGTATACAGTGGGTACGGAAAGTATTCAGACCCCCTTTAATTTTTCACTCTTTGTCAAATTGCAGCCATTTGCTAAAATCAGTTAAATTAATTTTTCCCCTCATTAATGTACACACAGCACCCCATATTGACAGACAAAAAAAATTGTTGAAATTGTTGCAGATTTATTAAAAAAGAAAAACTGAAATATCACATAAGTATTCAGACCCTTTGCTGTGACACTCATATTTAACTCAGGTGCTTCTATTTCTTCTGATCATTAAACATCATTTTAATAAAATTTCACAGTGCTAGAAGTGGGCATTAAACATACGAGAAATATCAATGCTGTATTATGATTAGTACTGCCTTCATCAAATAAATACACATTAGAAGCAGTGTAGTAGGACAGTACCTTGCTGAAGGGTACCTTAGGGGTGCCCGGGTTGGGCATTATACATTAGGGCTGCTCATAATCATGATTATTTAACACAATCACTACTTGACTATGGAAATATTATTAAATGAACCCTTGGCACCCTTTCAGTCAACCGACTTATTCTATGTATTATTTTTTTATGGTTTAAGGGCTTATTTGGTTCATTAGACCTTTAATCCAAGTGTGCACAATTCCAGAGCTTAACAAATAATGGGACCCTTCAAACCTCTTAGGATATTGTGCTTTCATTCAGCAGCAGTGGGCTTTTCTATTCAGCTGAAGATCAAGAATATTAAAAAAAAAAACATATAAGAAAAATCTAAACACTTCCTGTTTGTGATTCTCACAGTCTGAAATGTCATTAAATAGGCAGTTGAACTGTTAAAGACAACACAAGATCTGGAGGACCAAAAATCTTTGAAAAAAATGGAAAGATATTCAAAGCAAAACCCCTACATCGGTGCCAAGGACCCTACAGTAAGATTTGGCTGGCACAGAAATAGCAAAGCATAAGCCCACAGTGCAAGACGTTGGTCTTGCTAAACCAGCATCTAAAGCCATTTGTGAACACTTTAAAAATTTCTATTTCATATGAATGTGACCTAAAACATCATCTGATTTCAAACCAATCCTAAAAATAGATAAAGAAAACCTGGTTAATCAATGTATTGTTATATTTGATCATGTATTTATTGCCAAATAATGATCCAATAACATATTTGTGCATGGCAAAAGTAAGCAAATCCTTGGTATTATCATATAATTTGAAGGTAAAATCACAGTCTGATGTTTTAATCAATGGGATGATAATCAGGTGTGGGTTTTACTTGCAAGGTGTGTAATAGCCCAAGGGGATACAATGGAACCTAGGGCAACTTCTAAGCAACTGAGGGCTTGTCTCACATTGGCTAATGTTGATGCTCATGAGTCCAACACCAGGAGAACACTGAGCAGCAATGATGTATGGCACAGTAGCAAGGAGAAAGCCACTGCTCTCCTCGAAATTTTGCTGACTATCTACAGTTTGCTAAAGAAAAGACCATACCAACTGTTAAACATTACAATTCACATTTACAGGCAACATTTAGTTTGGTTTCTTAGTTATTGTTGATTAATTCACATAAAAAATTAGCTATTAAAATATTTACAACCCTAAGATTAACAGGTACAGATTTCAAGGTTGCATTTAAAAGTGTATTTGTAAATGACCTGCTCATAATCTAGACTTGGGCAGTATGAAGGAGTGTGTGCTCACAAAATGTACATGTGTTTGACAAGACAAGTGTGTATTCTGAAGAGCTCTTTCTCTTTTGAAAGAGCACAAAACCACAAAGCAAAAATGTTTGATATCAGTGACACCCAGAGCATCAGTGGATAAGGCATTACATAAGTTCAGCTTGCAATAATGCAAGCGGTCATTACCGAACAGGGGTCTATGGAGAGGGTGTTAAAATCTTACTTTGACAGTGGGTAATGAAAAGGTCATAAGAGAGAGAGAGAGAGAGAGAGTGAGAGAGAAAGAGAAAGGAAGATGAACAAAAGAAAGACATGAATATAACTGGAAGTGAAGCACAATGGCAGGCGACTGAGGTTCCGAGACTGATATTAACTGTAGAAGTTTGAAAGCGTGACAGTTAACCTAGAGTGACATCAGTAGACCGCAACGTATATCTCAATGCAATAAGCCATAAGAACCTTCTCTTCAGGATTAATCCACTTGCTGGAAGGCTCCATTTCTTAAATTAGCTACAATGGTTTCTGCACTACGTTAAAGTCCAAACCAAATGAGTTTAAAATAACACATACACGACTGTGACACAGGTCTTTATAGACTCTGTGGAGACAGTAAAACCTATTTCATCCTGCTGATACTGCTGGGAACAGTGGTCAATTCTATATTATGAGCATGTCTCCTGTAAATCCACTAAATGCATATATAAAATCTGCACTATATCTTGTATTGCCTGACTATCAGCTTGGATTTTACTGCCATACAGAGGGCTCATGATTACACTTGGGTGGAATCATTAAAATAAGGTATTTCCCAGTAATGGGGCATTGTTAGACAGCAATTCACATTCACTCAATTCAGAATCACCTATAGTTTTGCTTTTGAGTGATAAACCTCTTAAAGCCTGTCCTTTGCAGATTGGACCTCTGTTAGCTTTATAAAAATCTATGACTGTATTTGTAATATGGCCACCACCACCCATGACTACATAAGTAGTAGTCAAACAGTAGTATACACTTTCGAACAGTGTATTATCAGGACTGCCTGCAACTAATATGATGATGATTTTGTCTTACAATAAGCTGCAGTACTAATAAACAAATCCCACATGTCCCATTAGGTGCTTGCTTTCTAGCTTTCCAGAGCCATGAAGATGTCATGATAATTCTGTGACAGCCCTAAATGTGTCCTTTGCTGTCCTCTGAGTCCCCAGGAGCATCAGTGTTAATGGCTCTAAAGGATGGGGAGGCACTGATGGAAGGATAAAGGAGTGCTGGTGAGTTAATGTGGAGAGGAGGTCTCATTGGAGAGCATGGAAACAAAAAAAACTGTCTGCAGCTTAGGAATCAGGCTATACATGGTCTTACACAATACCACCGCATTAACAGCCTAAAGTAAAATGAAAAAGGTTCCTATGTGGATGAAAAAGCAAAGGTTAAATAATACTGGGCATCTGTCCTAAATCTTATTCAGCTGTGAATGCTCAGAATTAATTTTCTGGTATTGTTTATGTAGGCAAAACTATAACAACAGATTAAGATTCTCAGGAGATTCTAGGGCAAAATCAGTGTGGTTCAGGCCATCCAACATAGTCATAACCCTTATATTAAGTCTAGATACTAGATACAAATGTCCATTTGGATTTACAATTTAAAAGTAATGTTTTCAAATAGGTTTGAATAGCCTCACATAGGTTTGTCGGCAAACTGTAAAAAATAAGAAAGGTTTATCTAGCTACATGCATGAGCTTTGAAAAGTGATTTATAAAGCGAGTGTACATTTTTCAGTGCTAGTTAATGTTTACATGGTAGTTCTTTGTACTACCTTCGATTGCACATGCTGTTTGTACATCACTATTGTTGCTGCCTTTGCTCCTACTGCAAAACTGTAACTGTCCAAATCCAAAGAGCCAATGCACTCACAATGACCAGACTTGCCAAGACTAGTACAGGTTTACAAGGTGACACCACTCCCTCAACAGGAAAAGAATAACGTAAAAGATCGAAGAGATTATTTTCACAGAGTGGAGAAAAAAAAATTCAACAGAGATGAACAGACAAGCACAGACAGCAATACCGATGAGAGTGACTTGTTTAGAACAAAAAAAACAGAAGTGTAGTATTAAAGTTCCCACATAGCAAGAAAGCCAAGCCAGGAAGTAAAATCATGGAGGGAGAGACTAAAAGCTCACCCAATCAGTGAGGCTACTGTGATAAATGTTTCGCCTGAATGAACAAGGTGAACAACATGAACAACAGCCAAACAGCCAAAACCACAGAAGTGAGTGTCAGGAAAGAGCCGCAGCGGATGAAAGAAGGTAGAAATAAAGAGACGTGTCCTACCTTTAGAGGCCCAGGAGCAAGAGACAGGGGTAGTGAGGTGCCCAGAAGCGGAGGCTCTAACGCATCAGAGATTCGAGGGATTCTGCCATCATGTTTCCTATGGATGAGCAAACAAACAAGGCTTCAGCGTAAAAAAACATTTCATAACAGTCATTCTGACTAGCATGAAATGTGTGTGTGTGTGGGTGGGGGGTGGTGTGGGGGGTTGTGACCAATTTTAATGCCCTACAAATCTAACCAGTAATATCAACCAATATCATTTATTATTAACATGCTCAATTTGAATTTTACACTAATTAAACTGTGTTTGACAGTTTTACTCACAGTACTGAAATCCAGTTTTGCATTATCACATTTCTTACCATCAAACAGCAGAAATTCATGAATAGGACTCTTAAAAAAGGTAATCACGCAAGAAAGTTCTACTGAATTAGTGATTACTCGTACAGAAAACTAGATTTTAAAATATATTTTGTAACACTAACATAATTTGGTCCAAGCCCACCGGCACGATCAAGAAGATCGAAGGGGCAAGAAATTACTGAGGGTGCACAACCCTGTAACATAGACTGCTTGGCAAACTAATTCTACTTGTCACTACACAAGCCTTATACGGAATCTGGGCAACATCACTGAGCATATAATCTGCTATAAAAAGTAATAAGCAAATGTAAAAATAGAGAAAGAAGAATAACCTGACAAATGTGTTTACTATGGTGACTTTTCTGGCTAATAAACGACAGATCCAAGTGAAGCTTAATTTAGTTTTTTTTAAGTGGTAAATTTAACTTCAACGGATTCTTTCGCTGCTGCTCCCTCATGTCCCCAACGTTGCCTGTGATGCTATGATTGATTTGATTGGTAACGCTAAGACATTGAAATCTTACCCAGCCCTACTCATACAGTCGCAACTGTGAAAAATAATTAAAGGTGCAGCCTCTTCATTATTTTTCCCATTACTGATAAACCCACACATCATCAACCAACCGATATATCACTCAGGCTCTAGTGTGTGTGTTGTTAGGAAGTGTCTTACTTTAGGATTTCACACAGGCTCATAATAAGCAACTGGTTGGAGGAATAAGCTCTCTATTTTCTTGGGCTCTCTTGTTTGGCTCATGCTGTCAAGATGGTCTATTATTAGCTGAGGCCTAAACTCGGTCCAAATACATTATTTCACACAGCACTGTCTTGATGCGGTTAGCTTAGCTTAGCAGCTAGCAGCCAATCCTAAATCAATTAAAGCTCCTCTCACATTCAGCTCCATGTAATGAGATTCACTATGGCTAGCAAATGTGGGCAGATTTCACAAGTCTGCATTCCTGTTTACTGAGTGTGCAGGTAAATAGACGAGAGGGAATATCAATGGCAGCTAAGGGTAAATATTTGATGTGTCAAATCAATTACCATGTGACAAATTAAACCAAATGACTCGCTTTTCCAGGTGCAAATAAAATGCTGGTACTTTCAGTACTGAGTTTCCTGATTGGATCTATAAAGGATCAGTCCAATCATGCAAATGCACAAATAAGAATACCTAATACCTACTTTAATATGTATTAATATGCATGTGTTAAAAAAAAGTCTGAATTAAAATGTCTGTCTCACGGTGGATCCCTCTGGACGAAACATTACTTTGCCTAATTAATAATATCGGAACTGACACCAGCATAATCCAGTAAAGGGAATCTTTGTCCTCTACTTATTGTTTTGAATTACTGTAACTCTGGCTTTGTGGTCAGTTAAAATTCTTTAAAAACTATGGAGAAAAAAGTTCTGTTCATATTTGGAAGTGGAAATATGGGTAGTTGTTGCAAGAACCTCAGTAAAAAATGTCTCATTGTAAAGCTATGCCCCTGAGGATGAATTTTACAAAATAGATACATGAAATCTCATTGTTTCATTGTATAATTGAGAAAACACTAAGCACTTTTGTTGCAAAATGTTTTCCAGATAATTTTAAATACAAAATCTAGCATAAATCCACATATGAGCAATCCTTCTTTAAGCATCCTTGAAAATATGGTTATTAATTAACTGTTGTTGTTGGAGGTGTTATGATGTAGATGTGAGTACCAACAGGACAACACTTAATGAGAGGAATGCCAACAGAAACTAACTGACTACAAAAATAAAGAAAAATTCTTGGTCTAAAGAAATACATCAACAAGGCAAAAAGAGACACAGAAGCTAAGGCAGGCCACATAGAGATCAGACAGACTAACTAAAGTACAGATATATTTATTAACAAAGAACAAAGAACACCTAGACAAGGGGACCAGAACAGAATGACACACTGTTGAACACAAGGACAGGAAAAGCTACGGGACACTGACAACAGTAGCACATGGAAAATGAGCACATTGGAAACAGTAAACAAAAACACATGTATATGTCTACAACAGGGTCAAACAGGGACAAAACATTACATTAACGGGTAAAATGCCATGAATGTACGTACAGTATTATATAAGATGAGATTTTTGTTCTGAATGCAGAGAAAAGCTGATTTCAATTTTAGAAAATTGGCCCTAGAAGTGTATTATACACTGAGGTCTCAGAGAACAATTTGTGTGAAAGTTGTCTTTAATACAAAACGAATAGACATATTTTATTTAGACATTCTATTTTATTTGAATATTCTGATTGGATTCTACAAAAAAACATGCTTTTTTGATAAATGAGATGTGCCAAGTGTGGGCAGAGTCAAACCTTTTTTTTAAAGTTGCTAAATTTAGTTAAATTAGATTACTAAAAAAACCTGAAACAAATATATTTATACAGAGTTCTTGATAATTTATCGATCCTGAGAAATGCCTGGCGAGAGCTGTAGTGTCTTACCTCCTGCCTACAATGTCTTATCTAAAACTACAGCTTCATCCAATTTTTAGGACATTCAGAAAGGCATCACAAGAAATATCAATCCAGCAGCAACATGTCTAAAACCAAATTCAACATATTACACACCAAGACCAGGTAAAAACATGTACAGAGAGGTAGAAACCCAGACAAGGAGTTACTGCAGGCGATTACAGGTTGACATGCCAGGTTAAAAAATGTGCCACCAGTCACCGAGGGCTGCAGCATTCTCCTGTCCATCCTTCAGCTCTGCAGCTTTCTCAGCACTGACTGCCTTCATTACTGTGATGATGGGCTTTGCAGCCTAAGGCTAGTTAAAGCCAATTGGATGGCAGTACGAGAGCTCGTTTGTCAGCTCGCATAAGCTATGCTCAGCTAGCCCAGAAGCACCAGGGACTGGTACAGAAAGCTGGGGCAAGAGGGATGGAAAATGTGTGTGTCTGTGGTGTGTCTGTGTGTGTGTGTGTGTGTGTGTGTGTGTGTGTGTTTAGGTACATGTATTTTTTTCCCCTTTGCTTTGCTTTACCTTGTGGGCAGTGGTGGCCTAGTGGTTAGGACAGTGCCTTTGGGACATGAAGGTCGCAGGTTAGAGTCCCGGCCCGGGCACTACTGAGGTACCCTTGAGCAAGGTACCATCCCACTACACTGCTGCCCGGGCGCTGTTGGTAGCTGCCCGCTGCTCCACGTGTGCACATGTGATGGGTTAAATGCAGAGGTCACATTTCATTGTGGTGCTTGAGTGTGTTCACAAAGAGTCGCTTTCACTATTTCACTTTTAAACTTGGTTAAACTGATAGAAAAATGGATATAGTGTCACATTTAAAACTATAACATTCAAAACCTACAAGTACTGAGTGACTGCACTAAATCGAATAGAGAAAGATGAATTATGCTGTGTTTGCAAGGAAACATACCATTGGACAGTGTTCTTTGAGTACTTACGATATGACAATGCTTTCAAAAAAGCATATGCTAATATTTTGGTGTAATTCATCACCATAACAATACACATTGCCAGTCCAAATGTACATCCCCTTTCTAAACAATTTTTTTTTTACTTTTGGGGACTGCCTGTCAACAGCTGTATTCACATCTTATCTCCTGTTTCTACTGTTTCTTCTTTGTGCTTTATTTAATATTGTACATTGGTTTTATTTTTAGTGTTAATCTTTTGTATAAAGAGTGTAATTTAAAGTAATTTCAACTGTAATTTTTCAGCAACAGTGGATAGATTGCTTAGTGTAGCACAGTAATTAGCCTGACTAGCTAAGTTTTTATATTTCATAAAATAATTTATTATATCTCAGAAACATTCAATACTACACTTCAACATGTATTTGCAATGCACTGCCCAGCAGTATAGGAAAACTAAAGGTCAAATTAAAGCCAAGCCAGGCCACCAAAACAGATCATAGTCATGTTGTAAAGATCACAATATCAGAACTGTGACATTAAGATAGATTAACCTTCTAAAAAAACAGTGCTGCACTCAAGCAACAGCATGTTTTCTTAAGCCCTCTGTCCAGTAAATGTTTAGTTAACCAATCAGAATGGTCATAAAAGTATCAGTGAATAGTCCAATAAGGTGTGCAGGTCACAATCAGGTGGGAACATTTCTAACACATGGTGTGAGAAGAAGGTAAAGATCATTTGTTTTAGCAATCTTATTTTAAATGACAAACTGTAAATCACAGTTAGGCAATAAGTGTGTATTGGGCAATAAGGATTTTTTTTCAGGGGGGTGTGGTCTTAAAACAAATAAAATGCCCAAAATGAACCTAGAAATTATGTGGAATAATTTTTATCATGTACCAAAATGGCTGCCTAAGAGGGTCAAAATGCAAAAAAAAGGTAATCTGACTGAACACAACAATCACAAAAAAAGAAAAGGGAAATTAGGTAGGTAAGTTTAGGTTTAAATTAGGTAGGAGAAAAGGTTCATCAGTCATCAGGTTTTCCATCACTCCATAAGATTAGGTTGACAGTGCTTGAGGTAGTTGTCAGAAGTGATTCTGATGGTTACCAGCTTGCAAAAACTGGCATTAAAGCTCTAACACAAAGAGCTATGTTTAATCTATTAATCAGACTAACACTGGTGCTACACTTAGGAGACTTTCTAACATCACTCTCAGAATAAAATGTAACAACTGAAATGACTGAATGCAGTTTGTATTCTATTAAATTAAAACAAACAAACCTGAATAAAGTTTATACTATGTGAAGAATGAAGAAAGAAGAAACAATATGGAAACATATGAAACATATGAGGAGATAAATACGCCTGCGACGACTAACCGCTAACAGACATGATTTTCAGAAAGGGGAAATACATCATGCTACATGGTGCAAGTAGTCCATTACTGTTTGCTCTTGGGTCCACTTCAATTAAAGGCCATCTAAGCATTACTGGAATGAAAATGCTGCTATTATTATCTCTGTAAGTACATCTGCTAGGCTTTTTCAGGAACACCATTGACAAACTGTAGATGTATCCAGAAGCATTAGTGTAGTTAAAAGTGATATTACTACCACTACCACTACTAATACAGTAGTGGTATAATTGCAGTCATTTTAGATGAACCTATTCTCTGAAGCAGACACACGAGCAAGCACAGTAAATCTCTGTCAATTAAAGAAGCATAAGAAATGCACAGTTCAGTAAAGTTGTAGTTGTGGTGTACTGCCATTCTAATCTGTTCAAAAGTGTAGTTAATCTATTAATAAAGAATGCAACTGCAAACATCACATAAATTGTATCATGTAGGCCAGCATTTTCTGTAAATATGTGATCTATTTTAGGTACAATAAATGTGGTAAATGCATTTTGCTGTGATTTGCAAGAAATAGGAGGGGTTAAAATTGTGGAAAACCACTTTACTCTCAGAAAATTTGGAACAAATCAAAAGCAGATGGGTCAAATTTTTAAAAGACACAAATAAATTAGATATACTCTTAAAAAGCAGATTGGGTCACATTTTTAAAAGTCACAAAATATATGAGAAGAAATCCTTAATTTTGTTTTGCTTAATTTTTAATTAAGTACATTTTACTAAGAAGACAAAAAAGGAAAACAAAATCAAATCTAAATCTGGAAAAAAAATGTGTGATACATGTACTTGTTAATGTACTAGCAATACCAGAAAAGTACAGTCATTTATGAAATACCATATTGCCCACCATTCTTTACAAACATACAGTGAAAACAGCATACAGCTATGCTGATAATAAATACCCACTCAACCTCACCCACTCTCACTTAAAATGACCCTCAACAGCAAAATGTACATTGCACATGCAATACAGTAACACTGCAAATGGCAGTTAAGCCCCCAGATACCAAATATTTATACTATTTTAATGTAATCAGCCTGCATACTTTTAGGAATACAAAATCTCAAATACAAAAGTGGAAGAAATATTTGCAAAGTACACAGAGGCACAAAATCCTTACAAAACTGAAATTATATTAAGTGGTGCCCCTCTATCAGACAATTCCATTCATCATTATAAGCTAGCATTAATGATGTTAATTAGATTGTCAATCCTGAGTGCTGCTTCTCTATAATAAAGAATGACTGAAGGAACATAGATTTTCTGTGGTATAAAATTACAACAAATAGTGTTTTACACTGCAGTGCAAATGTTACCCAGATATATAGCACTGTAGCACAAATAGTGTTATTTATTTCATTTCTATGGATTTTAAACTGCTCATTTAAAAACATTCACAGCACCACATAAATTATTGTCAAGTCTGTGTACTACCAGGAGTAAAAAGCACAAAACAGAATTAGTCACAAATAAACTGCTTGCTAACAAGAACACTGCTATTTTATGGACAATTTATCACAGATACAGTGCTTCTAATATGTTTTAATTAAAATATTGGTAAAGCTGTAAAGCCATATCACTGCACACTGGTACAAATGGTATATTGCCGTGTCCAATTAGCAAGGATTGTACATCTGTAAAATTACACTGAAAAATACTGGCAAACATGCACACAAACATACATTCTCACACACACACACACACACACACACACACACACACATACAGATGCGGTAAGTCAAGCATAGCAACACATGGTAATTAAAACAAATTTGCTTTTGATTAAGAGAACATGCCCAGTGCTCACAGCACAGCACACACTCACCTCTCTCTTCCTCATTAAGTACCGCAACACTACTGCTGTCTGACTGACCCTGGTCTCCACTAACACTACACTTAGTACTAACAGAGAGAGAGGGAGAAAGAGAGGGAGAGAGAGAGAGGAAGAGAGAGAGAGAGAGAGAGAGAGAGAGAAGAATCAGAAAAAATCCAAAACAGAGAGAGTACAGATACAGAGAGAATGCAAAGAGAAAAATGAGAAGGGAAGAAACAGCTAGAAAAAGATATATAGAAAAGCGAGAGAAAAATCTTAATCTCCCTCTCTTCTTTTTCTTTCCTGTCAACCATCTCATTATCAGTGTATTTTATCTAATAATGACTCTGTGACTCATTCTTTCTTAGGGCTTTTCTCTCTTTTGCATCTTCTTTTTAGTTGCTACTGGCACAATTAACCTTGCCTAAGTAAATGCTATTTAGCATATGCCTCTTCCCAGGGTATTGTGAGTCCATGTGTGTGTGTGTGCATCTGTGTGCAAGCGTAATTCAAGCCTGACTACTTAAAAAGGACTACAATTAGACAACTACTCCATCCTGTAATCTACTTCTAACCGACTATAGAGTCTACAACATTCCCACAAGCCCAGACTGCCTCAGCCAAACCTGTTTTACACTCTACATACTCTTACAGGGCAAGAGCAAGCAAATCTCACTTACTTTTATTCTACTCACGATTACAAAATGAGAAACTCACACTTTTTTGCTTGACTGCTCTGCAATGTAAAACCAAACAGCCCACATCCTTCATTATCATTCTGAGGCACACTTATGTTTTTACTTTTGGTGGTTTTATGAACTAAAAACAACCATTGTTCATTTTTACCTTACTTGTTTTCCAAACTCTTTTACCCCTTAAAGCTGCAATAGGTAAGTTGGTTAAAAATACCCATTTTTGCTAAAACTGTCACTATGTTCTCACAGTAGCGCATGATACAGATAATCTGTGAGAAAATCATGCTGCTCGGGTTCCACACAGCACAATGTGCATAAATCAAAACAACCAGAGACAGGAGGAGCATATGTCAATCACTGCTCCCACACATGCTGCAAATTTTTTAAGTCCACTCTTTTCTCAATCTTACCGACTGCATCCTTAAATTTAACAGATTGCTTTGTTACTGTGACTTTAAGCTGAACTTTTTAAATGACCTCTGTGCTGCCCTGTATTGTGTCATTCAAAAAGGTGTTTGGGCTGAAATACTCACAAGTGCTGTGCACTAAATAGGCAGATACATGTAAATGTTGTTTTTGAGATATCACAGAAACACTGAATTCAAAATGAAGAGTAACAAATGATTATTATAATTTCCTGTGTTTGAGACATTCCCTAATAATTATATTGGTATTCAAGTAATCTGCCACCAATTTTTGTAATAAATTCAATTAACCCTTTAGACACTAATAGAATTATAGATTTCTGACACTGCTCAGATTTTTAAAAAATCTGACTAACCACTATTATCTAACTAAAAAACGTTTCTACTATGTTTACCATGTTTATCATTCAAACAGTGAACTAATCTCTGTAAGCCAGTTCACTGAGAATTTTTTTAATTAACAAACTGATTGAGTAATCAGACTGGCATTACTACATCTATGTTTATGTAAATGCTGTCTATGGTTTATCTCAGCATTTTCCCCCCTAGCTTTATACTTGTGTGCTGACCATAGTGGGCAACACTGTCAGATAGTTGTGATTGTCAGGTACATTGGTCCATGTTTGGTTTCTTTTAACCTTATCTACCAGCAGCTTCCTGTTATTTCTTGATATATCTTGATACTATTTTGCACTTTAAACTGAAGACATGCCATTGATGATACTTAATAAATTGTAAATAATTTATGCAATAAATACAGTTATATACCATTCATCCATCCATCCATCCATCCATCTTCCAACCGCTTCTTCCGTTTCCGAGTCACGGGGAAGCTGGAGCCAATCCCAGCTGACTGCGGGCCTAAGGCGGGGTACACCCAGGACAGGAGGCCAACCCATTGCAGGGCAACACACAGACAGACAACCATTCATACACACATTCACACCTATGGGCAATTTTTACAGTTATATACCTCACATTATATTACAAAACACATTTGTGTCATATAGTTAAATTATTTATGGTATGTATGGTATTAATGTGAATAGCTGGATTTATACAAACACCTGAAGAAGTCTAACCTCACTGGTTTGGATGCTACCAGCACACAATTAAACATTCAGTGATTTGTAAGGAACTCAATAAAATAATATATCATACTGCAAAAGCTGATATAGCAATAACGACTAAGAAACAACACACTGTGCAGTCCTAGTACTTAAAAACTAATATATAAGATATGTAGTTGAGAGTGAAGATGGGAAGCTTTAGAGTTCAACAGGGTTAAATTAATTCTTATATGAGGTCTTACCACAGCTGATGAACTTTAAGCAGAACCACTTCTTTCAGACTTAATCTCTTAGTGCTTCCATTCCTCCTGGTTCCCAACATCTCTCTAAATGGCTGCTTTACACAGAGCAAAGAGGTACAACCAACATACACCTTTACAAATCCACTTATGTTTAAACAGTTGCTCTGAGATTCTCTGCCTATCCCTTGGTGAGAAAGACTCCAGACTGAAAGTGCTGCTGGACCACTGGGTTCTTTGTTTGCTGGCTGTTTCTTTCAGGAGAACGTGACAGAGAGGTCAAACCTGTTTGCAGGTTTTTCTCTTAACAGCTGTAATGTTACCTGGGGCAGGCAGGTCTGGAGCTGGTCTCAGGTGGACAAACACAGCCCTGCCCTGAGGACAGAGATAGCTGGCAAGGACAGAGTAAAATTATGTCTTTCCCTCTCATTCACAAGTTTAGAGAATGGAAAGTAATCTGAATCAGTTCAAGAACTAGACATACTGTTTTCTGTTGCTTTATTTTTTAAATATGTTAAGAATAGCACATCTAAGACCTGCATTTTAGTCAAAAGAAGAAATCCAGTCTTCATTGCCTACAGCCAGTTCAACAAAGCTACATTTTTAACATTGGCTGTAAGTAGGCAGACATCTGAAGCTAAGCTACTTTAAGGGGAGAAATGGTCTCATTAACCTTAATGGCACACAAAACACTTGGGTGAGGTAGAAATACTGAGCACTGAATCATGTCACAATGTGAATAATTATCATAGCGATAATAAAAGTCTTATCCTAATAATGAAGACATTTTAGTCCACTGCGTTGTTTCTTTGCAATAATGTTTACGTGCAAGTTGGGAATGACTAATAACCCTGCCTGTCCTCCTATGTCTCACACACAGACACACAGTTATTCTCTAAGAATTGGTCTCTATCCACCCTTTTCTTTCACTAGCAATTAAACAACTTAATGTACCACTGACTCCACTTGAAGGAAAAAGGGAAACAACAACCCAAAGGCTTAATTTCTTGAAAGATTTACTTATTTACTCTTTTTGTTGGGTTAAAAATTGATGTTTTGCTAGTTTTTTATAAAATTGCAATGACCATATTTCATGAAGGTCATTGAAAATAACTGGCAAATGCTCATGTGTAATGTGTTATGTGCATGTGTAAAAGTGTTGAGGTTTAAGTGTAAAGGTTAGCACAAAACATGTCATCCATCTGATCATCAGCTGCTTATGCACTTAATGTATCCACAATAACACAGCAATGATAACGGTGTGCACATTATACTGTATGTTTGCTGTGTTGGTTATATGTGCATATTTTTGTTTCCTCTCTCAATATAGCATGTTTTGATGTAAATTACAAATCACAAACATTCCAACAACACCCTCAACTCAAATCACCTTCCACTCAAATCACCTACCTGCATCCCTAGGCTGTTATTAGGGTTAATTTAGAAAATCAGCTCTAAAAGGAAATACATATAATTGATATCTACACATTTATTATTGTTTTCAGTCTCACAATAAGAAATGGGGATGAAACCATAATCTTCAGTATGTTCGACCACTCATCCAAAGTTAAATTTAAAATGTTTTTTGTTGTTGTTTTAAACTCTTCTGCTTATGGCTGAGATGTTTTCAATAGATTTTCATTACATTTATTAAGTAATTTAGCTTAATAATTCTTAATGGCAGGTCAGACGTAGTGTTAAATATAGCATAAGTAAATATGGCATTGAAGGTTGTTATTTTTCTACGACTTTTCAGTCAAAAACACAGAAGTAAAACAATGAATAAAAAACTATTCATTCTTGGCATCTTTGCAAAATTCTCTTTTAAAAGATTGCATTAGCCCAGATAAAAAAAAAAAAAATTAAAACTGTGTTCTATTTCCTGTGAGGTCCTCCAAGTGGTCTGATGAGATACTGTTACTCTGCCAGCTGTTACACTACACACATACACACTCACACGCCAACACACACATACAGGCACAACAGGTGCCAGGTAAAATTATCTCAGTGAAAGAATAACACTGATTACGTAACAAACTCGAGCCATACTGTAGGTGTCCTCTGGGCTTTTTTCATAATAGGCATGTAAATGGTAAATATGACCCATACTCTTATGAGTTAATTAGGCCATGTAGATCCAGTAACAGAAACCACTTTGCTGAGAGTTATGACTAAACCTACATTCCTAGCACACCCTTTAATGGTGCACCAGATCCAGGTCAATTTTGAACTACTGCATGAGAGGAACAAATGCACCCAGCTGCTACTATAGGTCACAATAGTAAGAAGCATTTCTGCTGCTATTCACACTATAAAGCATGACATTCTCACTCCCACCTACTCAAATGTTTCTGACAATTCAGATTAAAAGAAAAACATATTAAAGGTCACACAGTAGAAAAGAAACAGGGTCCAGGAACATCAGTCATATTCAAAGTACAGTGGTGCTTGAAAGTTGTGAACAATTTCTCTGCATACGTTTTGCCCACAACATCATTAGATTAGAAGTCTTAAAGATAAAGAAAACCCAAATAAACAAGTGAGACAAAAATATTATACTTGTCTTGTATAAGGGGAGCTTTGGCTCCCTCTAGAGGCCGTGAGCGGACAGCATCTCCGGAATACTAAGGTTGGCCACGCCCCTCCCAGCTGGAACTCATCGAGGGTGATCAAGACAGCATCAAAAAGGGACAGTAGACCTCACTATTATGGAACCAGCGGGTAATCCTGAAGAACCTCACATGGGAGGAACCGAGGTTATGAGAGCCGTGTTGGAACAAGGAAGACTTCTGGGAGAACACCACCAGGAGTTACACCAGCTATGAGCCGACATGAGGGAACTTACGGCAGTGCCTCAGCGGGTTTCACTACCGACAACAAATCCTGGCATTGAACGAGTAAACCCATCTACCCCTTCTCCTCCTTCGGCGCCAGCGCTCGCCATGTCCAGGCAAGTAAATAACGAAGTCGGTCTAGCTAAACCTGAAAAATATAATGGGAATCCAAATAATTGTAGGAGTTTTTTATTCTCCGTGGATCAGTATCTTGCGCAATTTCCCGAGGAGACGGAACGTCAAAAGATCGCTATTTTAGTTTCATTGTTAACCGGAAGTGCGCTGGACTGGGCTACCGCCGTATGGAACGAGGTACTAATGAGAGGTATTAGCTACTTGGAATTCATTAAACAGCTAAAGATCGTGTTCGATCATCCTCATGAGGGCAAGGAGGCTGGTGAACGTTGAATTTCGTATGCTGGCTGCGATGAGCGGATTCAACGAACGCGCATTAATTACTATATTTCGAGAGGGGCTCAATGAGGAGGTAAGAAAGAAGTTAGCTTGTCGTGATGAAGAAGGAACTTTGGACTCGCTCATTGGAATAGCGATCAAATTGGACCAATTAATCAAGGAGAGAAGAGGTTGGGGATTAGGCGAGCTTTCCAAGCGACCACCAGTCAGGAAGAAGAACCGATGCAACTAGGAGCTACTGCTCTCACCCCTCAGGAGAAGGAATGACGTCGAAGAAGGGGTTTATGCTTGTATTGCGGAGAGCAGGGTCACTTGCTGGCTGAATGTCCAATAAAACCCAAAAGTAACCGGAGAGAGCAGGCTCAACCTGAGGTGAGCGAACGTGTTGCATCCATTTTTTCCAGACCAGTAATCGTACCCATAAATTTCCCTAATCAGTCAGATACTTCTGTTTTTTCAGCACTCCTAGATTCTGGAGCAGCTGGAAATTTTATAGATGAGAAGACCGCTACCAAGTTACAGATCCCTTGTAAGAGATTGGAGTCACCCTTATCTATACTGGCCGTTGATGGGAGACCCTTGGGATCTGGCAAGGTTACTCAGATCACTAGACCCGTACAAATCAACATTGGGGCCATGTACAAAGAGAATATATCTTTTTTTGTAATCAACTCGGCATCACATAAAATTGTACTAGGACTGCAATGCAAAGTACTGTTTCAAGCACTGTTTAAGTCTTCCCTGTGCTACCACCAGCATTGAAAGTCCTGAGGAGGTCGAACAGAGGGTGGTAACTATTCCTAGAGAATATGAAGACATCAAAGAAGTATTTAGTAAACAGAAAGCTACTAAATTACCTCCTCACTGTGACACTGACTGTGAGATTGAGTTGATTCCAGATTGTTCCCCACCAAAAGGCAGAATCTATCCACTGTCGAGAACCAAGACCCAGGCCATGAAACAATACATCCAAGAGGCTCTCGACAACGGGTATATCAAGAGATCTACATCGGCGGCTTCAGCTGGGTTCTTTTTCGTGAAAAAGAAAGATGGTGGATTACGCCCATGTATTGATTACCAAGGACTGAACGCGGTAATTAAGCCTTTCACTTATCCATTGCCATTGGTACCTTCAGCTTTGGAACAGGTACGTGGGGCAAAAATTTTTACGAAGCTTGATCTTAGAAGTGCTTACAACCTTTAATGCATTAAGTCGGGCCATGAATGGAAAACAGCATTTTCCACAACTAACGGTCATTACGAATATTTAGTCGTCCCTTATGGACTATTACTGGCACCTTCCGTCTTCCAATCTTTTATTAATGATGTTTTGCGCGACATGTTGGGCAAATATGTTCTCTCGTACATTGGTGACATCTTGATTTTTTTCCCCTGATCAGATTAGTCATGTTCAGCATGTAAGGAAGGTGCTGAAAAGGCTTCTAGAGAATCAGCTTTTTGTAAAACAGGAGAAGTGTGAATTTCATCAGGAAGTGGTAACGTTTTTGGGTTATGTCATTAGTGCAAAAGGGATAAAGATGGACCCTGGAAAGGTGAGACCTGTGCAAGAGTGGGAGGAACCTAGCATTGTGAAGGGATTACAAAGATTCTTGGGATTCGCAAATTTTTATAGGAGATTTATTTGAGAGTTCAGCTCTGTTGCAGCACCTTTAACAGCAATGTTAAAAAATCCTAGAAGTGGTCAATAAAGAGTACCATGGACCCCCGCGTCTCGGGAGGCGTTTTCACGACTGAAGCAGCGGTTCATCACAGCACCTATCTTGAAACCTCCAGACCTGACGAAGCAGTTCATTGTGGAAGTCGACGCTTCAAATGTGGGAGTAGGTGCTGTGTTGTCTCAAAGACAGGGTGAGCCCGAGAAACACTTTCACAGGCCGAACGAAATTATGACGTGGGGAACAAGGAACTGCTAGCCATCAAGATGGCATTGGAAGAATGGAGACATTGGTTGGAGGGGGCACAGGAACCGTTTACCATGTTGACGGATCATAAGAATCTGGAGTTTCTACGATCAGCTAAGAGACTGAATCCCAGACAAGCAAGGTGGGTCTTATTTTTTACTAGATTTCAGTTCAATATTTCTTATCATCACTGTTCAAAGAATGCAAAAGCTTATGCCCTATCCAGAATATATGAATGCAACTAGGTAGAAGAGGAACCAAAGAACATTCTCCCAGAGGAGATCTTCCTGGCAACTATCCAGTGGGAGATCGAGGAGGACATAACAAGGGCCACCACTACAGAACCCCCACCTTCCAACTGTCCAGCAGGTAAAGTCTATGTGCCTTCATCTGTGCATAATCAACTCCTAAGATGGGTGCATTCTAGTCAAGCCACAGGACATCCAGGAATTACTCGCACATGCGATCTGGTGGGGGAGAGATTTTGGTGGCCAGGTCTGCGCGCGCAAGTGGAGCAGTATGTCAAGTCATGCTCCACTTGTGCCATTTCCAAGACTCCTAGGCAACTACCCACAGGAAAGCTGAAACCCCTACCAGTTCCACATCAACCATGGTCCCACTTGGCAGTGGATTTCATCACGGACTTACCCGAATCTGATGGTAAAACGTGTATTCTAGTTATTGTGGATAGGTTCTGGTGAATTTGGACACTCAGCTTTAAAACTCTGACTATTTGACCAAACTTTAGGTCATCTTGACCGCCTTCAAACTGAGATGATTTCAAAATACACGTCTTTTCTGCGC
>JBBPDA010117199.1:0-28046 GCA_037974385.1 Arnoldichthys spilopterus | reverse complement strand
AGGGGCGTGGCCAGACTAGTATTCGGGAGACTCTGACCGCTTATGGCCTCTAGAGGGAGCCACAGCTCCTCTGACAGTTGGACACATATTACATGGATCAAAGCAATACCAGCAAACAAAACACTGCTAAGCTAATGAACATTTCAGCCATTTTATTAGGGTTTCTGATAAATGTATAATATAAAACTGAAATAAAGCCTTAAGGAGCAGTGCCACCATTAAATGTTGGAGTATTAACCACATAGTCACTGGGGATTCAGGATTATTTGCAATATTTTTATTTGTGTATTAATAACAGCATGGCTTTCTAGACACAGCATGCATAGCCTTTGCTGGCCTGCCAGGTTCAGGTCTGTCTCTTACTGAAAATATTTTGTGCTTAATAAAGAGGAGAATCTAGCAATTGAGAACTTCTGAAAAGATGAAGCCTAGTATCAAGCAAGATTGAGCAAACATTCACTTGCTAAACTGTTACTAAACTGTAACTTAGTTTTCAAATGATTAAAATTTTACCTAGGGGGATGACTTTAGCACTGACATTTTGTTAATTGTTATAGCTTACAGTCATACCATGTCTTAAACCATGTGTTCAAAGCAACTTTGCTATTAATACGAAATCTATAAAACTGCTTTGTTTTTTAGCAAAGGTATTGTTTGTCATTTACTCTATTTGTGCACATAAAATTACTGCTGACAGGACACACATCTTTGAAACCTACTGGAGTCACACCATGAAAGAGGAAAGAGCAAGAAAGAGTGTGTGTGAGAGAGAGTGTGGCACAAGCAATGGTCATTCCTTGGCTTTTTATTTGAGAACAGCCTTTAGGGCTCAATGGAAGTATAGATTAACCTTCCAGGAGTCAATAAGGCCAGAAGGAAAATAGACTTTGCATTGATGTTTAAGCTGAATCCAGCACTATATGCATACATTAGAGCCCATAACCCTGGATCTCTGACACTTTAAGCTTAGCTCAACTGAACCCTCAACCTCCCTGTCAACAGCTCCACACCCTCAGGCCATCTAGTGCATATACTCACACACATTCACAGACACACACACACACACACACACACACACACACACACACACACACACATACAAATTGGTAAAATAATAGTAATTAGAAAAAATACACACATTTCATGGAATTTTTTCAATTCAATATATAAGTGAATGATTATTTGATATTATGAACACACCACAGCACAGAGTGCACAACAAAATGTGACCTCTGCGTTATGTGTAGGAGCTGTGGGCAGTGCTCGGGCAGCAGTGCTTGGGGATGGTACCTTGCTCATGGGTACCGCAGTGGTACTTGAACCACTCTGGGATTAAAACCAGCAACCTTTAGACTAAAATTAATTACCACTGTTCTATGCAAAATTCTCTCTGTTGAGTTCAAGAATGTTTTCTTGTTGTGTTTTAGCCCCTGACATTGGCTGGTTAAAAATTTAGACAACTGCTCCATTCAAAATTCCTTCATTTGCAAAATGTTGGAGGGTTTTCATGTATTGACTCTCTTTTTCAAAAAAGCATAATACTGTTAAATTGTCAGATTTAAATAAGACATTTAATTAATTAAATAATTCTTTATTTTTTTTTGCATTTTTCCACCTTTTCCCCCAGTGTAGTCTTGCCTAGCTTCTCAGAAATATATGATTCTACCAACACTGGTGGGTGATCTAGTATGCCCTTCCTCTAAGAAACAGCATATTTTTAAACTGCCACTAATATAACAACATTGGACAGTTTAAAACACTTGGAGAAGAACACTAGCTGCCAATTATGCAGGAAAAGGATTGGTCACTAAGAAAGATTAAGGGCAGTCATGCTCATAGAGACCGCAGGGGTAATATTGCTGGTAGATGGTTAAATTGATGTAAAACTTTAACATCTATGGTCGTCAATCCCATTTACAGAGCTCAAACTACATGCAGACCCTAATCAAGGGCAGTGGTGGCCTAGTGGTTAGGACGCTGCCTTCGGGACCTGAAGGTCACAGGTTCAGGTCCCAGCCTGGCAAGGTACCATCCCGCACTGCTCCCTGGGTGCTGTTGATAACTCAACATGCCGTGTGATGTGGTACAGTAATTGCATCTGTTATTTATTTTATAGCTACGAGCAATGCGTTGGTCTTCCGTGTAGCACCACTCTCAGTGTTACTCTATGCAAAGCGAATGCTTGATTGTTTCCTCTGGCCTGGAAGTCGCTTTGGATAAAAGCGTCAGCCAAATGAATAAATGTAAAATGTAAATGAAGTTAAATGCAGAGATCACATTTCATTGTGGTGCTTGAGTGTGTTCACAATGACAAAATAGTCATTTCATCATCACCCTCCTTAGTCAAATGAAGTGTCAGATTTGGGTTTTAGCTAAAACCTATATTAAAGAAGATCTCCAGGATTGGTAAACACTGCATGTGTGTTTAATAAAGTGGTTCTTTAAATTTTTAAATGTTCCTCACACTGACTCACACATCTCATCATTAAAATAACACTTTTATTGTGTTGTGTTCATTTAAATATGCACCATTTCATTGTTACGCCTTCTCCTTCTGAAAGTTCAATTATTCTAAGGAAGGGCTGTTAGTATCACCGATTTTTACGGCAGGCGGCTTGAGAGTCCATGAGCAAGAGTGTTTTGCTCTTCTATCATCTCTGCTTTCTTTCTCCATCTAATGTCCCCCCAGTTCATGCATCATTAAAATTCAATTAGATTACCAGAGTCACAAATATTATAGGGCCAAAACCCAAATCACATGTGGCAGATGCTGACTAAGGTGGCCAGCTGCAAATCAAGAGCAAAACAGCCATTACGATTCAAACCTTGAAGCTCCTGCCGTTTGTTATTGCACCCGGGCAAGTTTCCATGTCAACGTAATTGGACATTAAGTGATGGGGAGAGAGGGGCCGGCCACCCGGCTAACACTGATATCTGACCTTATGGTAATCATTTAACTCCAGACAAATAACTGCCTTTAGCTTCATATCTGATTTCGGTTTAGACGAACAGACAGTGACAGATGAGGCTATAAACTTATCGAATAAAGACAGTCCACCAAATGCATTTTATTTTCCTTGCAGTCGGGGTGGCTCTTGGAAATTTACTCCATCCAACTGAGCATCTCTCTTTTAGCCTTAGATCGTTCTTCATGCTTTTTATTGTTCACGCAGTATCTAAGGCAGTATATAGTTTGTGCTGTGTATAAGAATACCGCAGAGCTGCTTTGCTTTTGACAATGTCTGCTATAAAAGCTTCTGTATGCATACAATTTAATTGGTTTCAATTGAATTGCTCACACACCGTGATACCTTTGATTTAACAATGTCAGTCCGCCACTGAATAGAGCAGTTTGACAGCTTTTTACATGCACAGTGTAAGTACTGAGTCATAATTACCTTTAGTACACATAAAGGGATGCCTTAAATTGACTTGATTCAAATCAACACAGTTTTTACCTTAAGAAAAGAATCTAAAAACAAGCTTGTGCAATATCATTCATTAATGTTATATTTTATTAGAATTGAGCAATCCATCCTTTGGATAAACTGGAATTACACAAAAAACTAAATAGTGGATAAGGGTTTGAGGTTTTTTATGAAATGCCCTTAAGAACAGAGTCTGTATCTGTACATAAGTTTAATATTTACTGGACAATCTGGATGATGATACCTACACATAAACCTGCACATAAATGGACCCAGCAGCTTTTTTTGCTCATATTACAGTAAAAAAAAAAAACATGATGCTTTTTGTCCCACTTTTGGGAAAGAACAAACTCATCTCCAGCAAGAATGCTAATACCTGATTCTAGCTAACAACCACTATAGCCAGCATCAGCATGCTATGTATGTTCATATGCTGTGTAATTGGGGCTCCAGTGGTTGTTGGCTACCCATTCCCTTATCTAAGCTAAGAAGGGAGGTTCCACATCAATGAAATATTGAGTTAGTAATTCTTTATTTGAAATATGCTTGATTAAAACATGGAAATTAAATTTTTCATAACGGAGAGGTTTAATTTGTATTTATTCCAACAGTAATGTAAATGTTGAGTTAATAAAACATCTCCAAGTTTAACAATCTTTTGTTAATAAAGTCAAATATGGTCTTTTAAGTGCCAAGATAAATTTCTGTTGAATTCTGAGCAATTACTGAGAGTAATATTTCCAAAAGGTCAAAAGAACCAGACAAAAGTTTTGTAATGTTCATCTGCAGTCATATATGAGGGCACATTATATCATTCTATTACTGTAGATAGGGTTAATCATTGATGTGGTGAACCAAACTATTTCATCATATTAAACCCCTTGAAAAATGGATCTCCAAACTGTGAAGAAATGTTTGGCATCTAGTTTACATACATTACACAACCCCCACAAAACACTGTGGCAACTACTGTAAAGTTCTAAAGGCTTACTTTAAATTTCTTATGTATAACTGCAATAGGTTTAAACAAAGGTTTGAACATTCCCGGTTAACTGATATGCTTTATACCTGCTAGGTAAGATGCCCAGACTGGCTAGCATGATAAGTGAAGAGAGAGCCATCCTACACACCCAAGAGAGGCATTTAAATGCACATTACCATTTACTGACTGAACTGACCTGTGCAAACATTCTGACTTTTAAAAGATTTTACCTTTGTGTTTGTTATTAATTTATGTTAATTTTTGATATGCACAGTTTAGCTGTTACAATGATGAATTTCATTTTAATTTTAAAATGTTTAATTTTAAAATGTAAAATTTTTATTTCATTACAATTTTTTTAAAGATGTTTGAAAAGAATAACAGCTGACAAATAGCACACTTTCCCAAAAATGTTTGTTTCTTTAATAAAGATGGTATTTATGACAATATATCAATGATATTTGTTATGTTTGTAAAAACCACTTCCAGCAATTTATATCACAGAACAAATAAAAGAATTTAGATTTTTAAACTATTGACACAAATCCTGCCATGACAAGCATCTATTACAGCTAGCATAACAAGCTTACTCACAGTTTGTTACTGTCAGTGCAAAAGTATAGGGTTTTATCTCACAAAAATTCAATTCATAACAGAAAGAAAAACTTTTCTTATTTATTTATGTAAGTTAATGCAACAATACGTTATGACATTATAACATTATATACAATATAATTAAAAAACTGTAAGGGGCAGCTGGTTTTTAAAACTAAACTTATTGCCAAATAAGTCATCTCGAGTTGCTTCTTTCATTACTATGTAATGGTTTTAGTAGTAGTAGTAGTAGGTTTTATTGTCATTTCTACCATATACACAGTACACAGTAAAAACATAACAACGTTCCTCCAGGGCCATGGTGCAACACAAAAGCAGAACAGATAGGAGCACAAGTGCAAACAGGACAGAACACAAGAGCAACAAAACTAAATTAAACTAAGCTAAACTAAACAACTAAACTAAAACTAAACAAAAAGTACAATGAGACAAGACAACATTCAGTGCAAATGGCAGTGGACAAGACAGTGCAGTTCAGTGCAGTGGGACAAAGGAGCAGGGAAGATGTGCAAATATGCAGAATAAAAAAGTTGACATTTGCAAATTGTCAATAACAATAAATATGTGCAATAACAATAAATATGTGCAATGTAGTTGTATCAGCATAAGAAACCATGACAGAGTATGTCATGTTTTACACAGAATCTGTGGTATGAGAAAAGAGTTTTTTATTTTAACTGGTTATTAAAACTGGTTATTTGGTTCTTCAAACAACCATTCTCTGTGCCAGTTTAATTTAATGAAAGTATATAGCCAAAATACAGGGTGTAGTTTTAGTACTTTATTATTGATAGTTTTTAAAAATTCTATTTGATGAGGGGCATAGAAAGTACTATTAAGATTTGTGAAACATATTCTGAATATCAGTAGGCTACTTTTATTCTGTAATGGAGAGTTTGCATGGTTTATCTTCTTAATAATACCAAGTCTATAACTAGTCTACTATTGTAGTATTAAATAGTTTCTAAAAGTTGTTTACCTACATTCCTTGCTATTGCCTCTGTTGCTCTGAACACTCTGAAGTATTAAAAAAATAAACAAATAAATCAAAAATCAACAGGGGGAGCTATCAGGCCAGGAGTCTGCCACAGACCTTCCAATGAAACACAAGCAAATCAGCACAGAAAAGGGTACAAAAGTTCAAACAAATACTGAATCAATACTTCTCCCAATACCAGAGCCAATGCTGTGTTATGGGGTTTTCAAAATCACTGGTGCTATTCGATGTGCACAATTTGTTCAAAACTTTGTAGACACCTGCTGATCCAGAGCTTTTTTTCTGAAATCAAAAGGTGTTAACAGAGAGTTTGTCCCTCCTTTGGTGCAGAAACAGCCTCTACTCTTTGATCAAGGCTTTACACTAGATGTTGGAATGCAGCTGTGTGAATTTGATTGCATTGAGCCACAAAAGTAGGATGAAGAACTGATCCCGGATAATTAGTTGTGGATCACAAACACCAATCCACCTCATTCCAGAAATAGCAGATGAAGCTCAGTCAGTCCTGAGAACAAAGCTCTACTGCTCCACAGCACAGAGGCTTTATACCTCTCTAAATGACTACTTTGAAATGGGCATGGTGACCTTAGGCCAAGAGTGTTCGATCTGCCAAGGGCTGGTGTGGGCATCCCATTTTATTGGCCAATGCTTTTTTATGGAGATTGTACAAGGTAAATGTGCACAACTGAACACCCGTGTTGTGTGTCAGAGGAAAAGAAGTGTAGGTACAAGGTAAGTGTTCCTAATAAAGTTGTCCATCTATATATATGTCACTCTTTGAGTTACTGAACTGCATATTGGTCAGAGTGAGTTGTTAGATCTGGGTCATTAGTATGAGAGCACTTTAAAGGTCAAGCAGTTTTTGTTTAAAAATAGAGCTTTCCTTTCTATAACCAGTAAAAATCCTCTGATAAGTGAAGTCAGCTCCATTGATTAGCTCATTACAGTGTCACCTGTTAACCAGTGGGATATTTTAGGCAGCAAGTGAATAGCCAGTTCTGGAAGTTGATGTGTTGAAAGCAAGAAAAAATTGACAAGTTTAAGGATCTGAGCATCTCTGACAAGGGCCAGATTGTGATGGCTAGATGACTGGATCATAGCATCTCCAAAACTACAATTATTCCATGGTATTCCACAGAAGAGTTTCGGGTGCACAAATTGGGGCTCCATGGCTGCAGACCATTCATGGCACACATGATGACCCCTGTTCACTATTGAGAGTGCTTACAATGGGAATGTGAGCTGGACTAGGGTGCAATGGAAGAAGGTGGCCAGGCCTGAAGAATCACGTTTCTTTTAAATCATGTGGATGGCCAGGTATGTGCTTGTCTTAATAGATGGCACCAATACATAATATTTGAAAAAAAAAGCCAGTCTGACAAAGGCAGTGTGATGCTCGGAGCAATGTTCTGCTGGGAAATCTTAGAACCTGTCATTTATGTGGATATTACTCTAATATGGATCATCTACCAAAACATTGTTGCAGACTAAGTATACCCCTTCATGATGACATTATGAATTAATGGCAGTAGCCTCTATTAACAGGATAATATACCCTGCCAACATTGTTCAGGAATGGTTTGAGGGACATGAAAAAAAGTTCAAGGTATCAATTTGGCCTCTAAATACCCAAGATCTCAGTCTGGTCAGCCATTCATCTGGTGTGCTGGACATACTAGTCAGATTAATGGAGATTCCATCTCACAACGTTAAGGGTCTGCTGCTAATGTCCTGGTGCCAGATACTGCAGCACACATTTAAAGGGCCTATATATTAGCCAGGTGCTTTAAATGTCTCTAAATGACTGATTGCTGTACATTGTAATAACATTTTTTGTGTGTGCAGTTGTTATAAAATTTCAAAACCAGGGCATTTTCATCTGATACCAGAATGTTCTCTGCTAACAATAAGTTCCCCTCAGTGATAGGTAGGATGGTGGAAGAGGGTATATACATATATTAATGGTTACCGTTATTCTTCACCTAAAGGTGCATGATGATGTAATCAAAAATCTGAAAAAATTTTATTATAATGACATGATATGATGGATCATGCTTAATATGAGCAGGTACATGAACTAAAAATGGAGCCATTTTTTTATTTTAGGTTGGCTTTAAAGTCTGTGTTTCCATCCTGTCATTTTTCTTCTTGCATTAAAAATTGTGTAATTGAAGTGAGATTAAAGTCAGATTTCACTTAGGGTCCCTCAGTGTTCCGAAACTGCCCTGTTTTGGAAACATCAAAGCTGTGCATATACTTGTGAAATGTTTTAAAAACAAGAATTGAATTTTCCTCATTGCTCTTTTGAGTGCTTCCGGAAAATGTCTTTACATAATGTCTTATACTTGGTTGTTTATTATTCATTCTCTCTTTCTTTCCAAGCACTTTAGATGCTAGTTCCCCTAGGTATTATCATACTGGAGGTCAAGTTCTTCAAGGCAAAATGGAATGGTGTGTTTTATTTATGAATGAATAAGCTCCAGGCCAATGCAAAGATGTAAGGCAGAATAGACACTAGCAAACCACTATGGACACCATGTTAAAGATGAAATTTATTGAAATTCTAAAACAAAAAGGCAAGCAGGCTGTAGAAGGCCGCAAACAGTGAGATTATTTGAGTACCATAGGCCATATCCTGAGAACTAAAGTACAGCACAGTACAATATAATGCAAACAACAGTGTCACAGTTTTTGTTTGGTTGTCTTTGTGCTGTGATATATTGACTATGCAAAGAATATCTTTAACTAGAGTGAACGATATAGCAATGACAGTCCTTCTATATACAAAATTCTATTTGTATGATAATTTTGTTTGTGTGTGCGATGTCATTCAGACACATTCAATATTTTAGTCAGCCGAAATGCGAAATGCTTAAATTTAAGTGAAAATATGTCGGTCATGTAAATTCAAAGTTAGGATACAAATTAGAAATCTAAAACTGCTTGATGCAAATAAAGCTGGAAATGTTAATATTATGTATATTATCATATTATCACATGTTACACCTGGAAAATCTGAGGTTTCAAAACAAAACAAAACAAACAAACAAACAAAAAAACTCTGGAAAAAAAACCCTCCATGGAACTAGTTGATATTTTTAATGTATTTAAACAAAGGAAAACTTTCACCCTCTTTTAAACAGATAAAGGTGATATACTTAAACAAAACCAAAAGAAAGTACACTCTTGGCCTCAGAAGCTGGTACTGCAAGCATTAGGAGAAATTATGTCTTGTAAGCTTTTTGCATAATTGTCTACCAGTCTGTGACTGAAATTTGTGACCACTGTTTTATGCAGAATTTCTTCATTTGAGTTTAAGATGTTTTCACATCACACACAACATTTCAATGGGGTTAAAAACATCCTTTTTTGATCCATTCCTTGGTGGATTTGCTAGCGTGCTTAGCATTCTTTTCCTGTTGAAATGTCCACCTCCGGTTTAAGTTTAATTTTAAAAGAACAGACATGGACTACAAAGCACTGTTGTTCGTTGCTCTGGAAAAGAGTATCTGCTAAATGCTGTAAATGTAAATGTAAATATGTTCTTCTACAGGAAAAGCTGTCCTTTGTCTAAGCTCACACAAGTGAACTGTTTCTTAGACCAAATAAATCTGTCTACAATATTCTCAAAGATCTTTAATCTAGCTAAAAAGTGTTTCCTGCCACACCTCCTGTGTATGACAATTTTTTAAAATCTTGTTCTGATTTTAGACATATGCACTCTCTCACCAACATTTGAGAGTTACCTGCTGATTGCGTGAAAGAAGAAAGTTAGGAAGTTACTTTTCCATGAAAAGGTAAGCTCTTGAGTTAAATTTGCTGGAGCAGACAAACTAGCAGTCCTTTGAAATCTACACCACTTGTAGATGATTTCCCTTACAGTGGATTGATTAATTTCAAATAATAATTAAGTTATTCTAAATGCCTTGCCAGACAAGTAGGCATCTGCAACATTTAATTAATAAAAAATGATTATTTATAAAGATGTAGTAATCTAGATTCAGATATAGTATTACGAATAATTCAAATGTTGAGCAGGCAGTGTATTACACCTACATTATATACCAAATGTTTGCAGATGCAGCCCTTTCTTAAAGCCCAATGATTTCTCTGTACATTTACTTATTCGGCTGACGCTTTTATCCAAAGCGACTTCCAAGATGTGAAGCAGAGTAGTGGGACGGTACCTTGCTCAAGGGTACCTCAGTAGTGCCTGAGCCAGGTATTGAACCTGCAACCTTCAGGTCCCCAGCGCAATGTCCTAACCACTAGGCCACCACTGCTATATAATATGTTATCCAGGAGTAATTCTCTCATTGTTAAGTTTGGGTTAAAAACTAAAGACTTAACATGTCGGGTTTTGATTTATAATACATGTTATCAATTTATTTGAAATGGAAAACAGTGGCAGCAGGTTTATTACCAGGGCTGTAAAGCTGCTATGGTGTATGTTAATGTCCACTGCAATCTTTAAATAAACATATGGAGTGTAATTAATAAGCTTAAAATTTCATGTAAATTATTGTTCTATAGGAATTCTTCTAGAAATTAGCTTGATTGTTAAAGTGTGTTTGTTTCCCCTCATTTTCAAGGCCCAACTCTAAAAGTCATGGTTCAGCACTGAAAAACACTAACATTTGTGTAAATACAGATAAACACAAATACAGCAAAATGTTAAAAGCTTGGGGTAGATTTTTTTTTATTCCATCAGCAGAACAGCTCGTATAATGCATTTGGCAAGAGGTTGCGGCTCAGGATTTCCAACCTCTTTTTAAAAAAAATGTAGTTTTTATTGCATTTTACAAAATGTCCCAACTTTTTGGGAAATGGGTTTGTATTTATTCTGATGTTAGTATTAAACAAATAAACATTTACCATACATGAGTTTTTTCATATAATGTTTTTGCACACTATAGCATTTGTGTTTCTGACAAATGGCTGATGAGTAGAGGTACAAGATAGTTCGACATATAACTTCCAGTGTGTTTTTCCAAAAAAAAAACATTTGACTGCATATGTTAAGCCAATATATGAGAGCACATTTAGCTGGATAGGTAAATGAAGTAAGAGACAGGAACTCAAAGCATACATGTCTGCCTCTTCGCCTTCTTCTAACTGAGCTGCCAGAGGCCCAAAGCGAAAGCCTCTCTAATGGTAAGGGATGTGGATAGATTAATTTAGCACCAATAAGGGGAGGCAAGGGCTGCCATTTTGAGGGCTGCAGAGGCTATGTCTGTATTTTCCTTTTCCTCCACTAAGCTGACGTCTGGGTGTCAGAGGAAATCTCTTCCCTCTGCGGGGGACCTTAGGCACCTCTGATAACTTAGCCGTCAGCTCCTGTCGACTCCTCTAAAAGCTCTGCAGATCAAACCGAAATTTCAGACACGCTGTTGACTGTGGAAAGCGGTAGGGCTTGAGCCTGTGCTGTGTCATGACTTCTGTCTTTTTTTCACCTTCTTCTGACCTGGGTCATTTGCACAATAATATTACAATCATTATCTTATTTCTTCCAGTTGTCAGATTATTCAAGTGGTCATGTTAACAGCATACTACAATTTCTAATATGAGATAAAGACACTCAGATTGTAGCCTAACAACCAAGTTATAATAATTAGTATTATTATATATAATATAATAGTATATATAATTGAGATAGTAGTGCACATAATAATGTATACCCTTATTCTTATACTATTACCTGTTATTATTCCATATCTGTGCATGTGTGCCACTATAGAAAAGCTGCCCAGAGTTACAAGCTTGAACAACAGTTGCAGAACAACAAAAGGAGTTTAGAGCCCCTGGTGCCCATAGTGCAGGAGTAAAATAATAATATATATTTAAAAACTGCAATTTTTTTTAATCCAGTGATAGACTCTCAGTTTGCTTAAATATTAACATCACTTCTCCATTGATGCTCTGTTGGTTGCATGGATTATGAAGTTGTGTTTCTTGCAACATCAGCTGCATTCACTGCTACTAACTGTAGTAGAAAATGAACAAGGTAACAGGTACTGAGTCTAAATATCAAGTCACTGCTTTAAGTGTTTAAATTAGATTAAAAAAGGAAGAAGAAAAAGAACAAAACACCACTACTGTAGCAGTTTGCATTGCCAGTTTTCATGTGGGCCTGGAATGCTGCACTGAATGCATTTCCTGACAAAAAGTGGTCATATAACACCATTTTTCCAAGATGAAAAAGTTGAAAGTTAGCTTACCATTTCTCTTAAGGACATAATGTGCAAAAACATTCAAATGGTTCAAACCTAAGTGTTTTTTAGAAGGAATAGTTATACTTTTTTGTGCAATTTTGACAGTGCTATTGTTTATGTATAAATAATATGATATTATATAATAATCAGATGTGTTTGGGAATAATGTAGTAAGCAATGAGTACTGAAATTACTTTTAGCAAGAAAAAATTAGAAAGCTTATTATATTGACATATAGACCAGGATTTGGCCTTTCAGTTTACATAAGCCCATGTGATTGCATGGCATGAACTATTGCTAAAATTGTTCAGTCTGGCAAATTATTTGTAACTGTAAACATTCTCATTGTTTTGTAAAATATGAATGAATGGAACAGTTTAGGTGGAGGAGTTTGGATAAATAAGCACTATGCTTAATGTAGGATTGTGCAATCTGTAGATAAATGGCATCAGGTTTACTAGCATACAATGTGCAATGCTATAGTCCCATGGAGTTCTTTGTGTTTGGAAGTTAATTGCCATTTTCAGAAGATAACAAATTAGAATCTTTATGCACAAATTACTTTTTTTCTTCTCTTGATAATTGCCAATTGTCATGACTGGTTTACCTCCCATGAAATAAAAAGACAGAAAATGCTCTTCATTAGCCATAGACGCATACCAATCTGTATCTGCATATGAACCAGGTAAACCGTGTAACAGGCAGTTGCGGCTCATGAAGCACTCTTTGCACTTTTGCTACAGTGAGAGCTCTGCGGAAGTATATGCAATTTTCATTTCTGTTTCATCTCTGAAAATTTGATCTGATGATTGCATATCTAAGCATGTGGAATTGGATAGGCTTGATTTATTCCCTAAAAACGATATGCCCTGTAGAATATTAGGAACAGATAGTGAGAGGGAGTCAGAGAGTTGTACCATTGTACCATTTGGAATTCTTTGTGTTAACACAAATGATGATTTATGTATAAAGCATGCTGTTTTAATGATATGTACTGCTATTGTACAGTAGGTTGTAATGGTAGTTTGTCTGTTTGTTTCTATTTGTATAGTTTTCTCCCCAATTCCAATCCACTCCCCCAGTCAGTCAGTACCATCATCACTAGGCTGGCATGTGCTTTCTTCAAGTCAGATATATGCATCCACTGCATTTTTTCAAACTGCCACCAATGCAACATCATTGGACAGGTCATCATGCTTGGGTGAGAACATTAACATCTAATTCTCAGCTAACAGAGGTCCATGTTGTCTAGCATCACACTAAGTCATGGCTGAGAGGGAGAGCCATGTTATCTATACAGAGAGAGCTGTGATACTAGAGAGCCTCAGTCTGTTACAATGAATCAAACCCTAAAAAATTACATAGAAAATCACCCCCCCCCCATCCCTGTGGTCAAACATTTAAAACATTTATGCTTCAGACATCACACTGTCACTTCAGGACACTTCAGTATGTCAGCAGTAAGAGCAGGGCGAATAGGAGCAATCATGACCATCATCATCATTTGAAGTTCATTAAAATAATGATTATGTGTACCTCCACTGAGCGATAAACTGCTATACTGAGCAGAGGAGGCTCATCAAAGTCCTATTTTACAGGGCTGGGCAGTCATAGCTAAACTATTTAAATACGAGATTAAAAAGGGTGTGAGACTGTATGAAAACATAAATCTAGATGGCATATATGGCCCTTGCCCTCTATGGAGTGTCAGTGATCAAAACCATACAGATGGGTCCATCTTATCAAATTAAAGTTAGTGGGGCTTTTGATATGGACACATCCATGCTCAAAAATGACTGGGCTTTATTTTGACAAGCTCATAAAATCTTGTAGTTGTGACTTTGGTGGCTTGTTTTGTTACAGGGTGGCATGGCAGATGTTGAAAAGTTTATATTGGAGTACCTTATTTTGGTGTTAGCATGGGGATTTGGAAAGTGTAACCTTTTAAATAAATAAAAGGAAATAAAACACAAAGAGTGTTCCATTTTAGAGAATTCTGCCTCAAGATCCGTTCAACCCAGGTCCAAGTTCCAAAAAAGAAGTGATTAAACTGCTTGGGATTTTTGAACAGGAAAACTTACTGATCATCAGCATATTTACAAAGCTAAAAAAAAACTCTTAATAGTGGAAAATATGTGGGAGAATGTTGACTTGTTTGACTTTTACATTACCCAACTCATCAAGAATAATTAAAATGTCATAATTTTAATGTTATAACTGGCAGTTTGTTTGCAGCAGCCATGAAACAACCATCACCTTCAATCGCTGAAATGAGATGTCAGTGGAAATCGTCAGCAGAGAAAGAGAGATGACACTGCATGAAAACCTTGCTACATTCAATATGCAGATGACAGTACACTTGAGGAAGACCAGTAAAACCTAAATGTAAAAAAACAAAAAAATTCTATGTTCACTAATAGTTAGGATGAAAAAGTGGTGGAGAGCATTTGTCGAGCAATACAAAAGATCCAGCGCTTAAGAAATCCAGTTCAAGAAAGTATCCAGCAATAAAGAAACAGTTTGACATTTGGCAAGGATGTAGGAACTTTAAAAGATCTTCAAATGTAAATGATGTGTCTCTGCAAACTGGGCTATGCGTGGTACTTTTTTTGGTGGACTTATGAGAGCATCTTGAAAAAAGCAGGCAAATGAATCCTTGTCCAAAACTGAGGTTCACCTCTTACTCAAAGCCTAGGTAACAAAACAAAGATAAATCTCTAATTTAGGACATGTTACGAGAAACCTAATTTATTGATTAAGGCCATTATAATTTGAGCAGGTGAAGATAAAAACGTTATGGATATGCAAAAAATGCAGTCTTTATGGGTGCCTGGAGAGCACAGTCAATCAGTCAATCAATCAATCAATTAATCAATACCAAGTGAACTGAATTTGGATTTTTAGTTGAGGAACAATACCAAACTCCACAGTAATGTGGCCTTTTAGGACTAGAGTCTGGCACGTCTAAGCAATCTACCATGGCACTCAAATTGGTCAGAAAGGTCTCAAACATGGGCATTATCACTTAGTGTGTATAATTTATCAGTACATCCTTTCACGCAGTCTTTGAAATGAACAATGCACTCTAAATGTAGGTGTTGTGGAAACGGTTGTGTGGTACAGTTTCTGAATGAGATTTTTTCCAGCTTTTGCTAAAACTTGGCAAACAGATTTACAGATTTGTGGACAGATCATGGGTAAGCTAATCAGTTCAGACAGATCAGGCAGTTAAGTGCAAATCATTGTCTAGAAACTATTCATTGCATGCAGGATGCATTTGGGCAATATGGACAACATTGGCAATTGTATGGGTGTTGAAAAACATGAAGATATATAATGTGCAGTTGAATTTAAAACAGGACATATAAAAGAACATTTTTAATACTTTATTGGTCAAAATACTGTTTATGTGGAAATGAGCAGTTCAGTTTATATTCTATGATGATCAGCAAACAGGTCGTGTGCACACCTGGGCTTAATGTCTGTCTTGAATGATTTGATCCCAAGAGGACAGAGGGAAGCATAGCTATGTGTGACAGGCATTTTTATGGATCTTAAATATTTGATATATCAGCCTCTTATAATGTATGTCTCTGTTCATATTCTAGCTGTTACAAACATTCAAATCAACCAACTTTATTTTGGAGGATTAAAGATGCTATGAAACTGCATTCATTTCTGATTTGAATCGTTCATGGCTTCATGGATGTCAGGAACGCACTGAATCACATTAACATTCACATTACATATGTTATGTGGTCACATATGTCTCGAAACACCTCTGAAGGTTAAGTGATTGGGTCATTGTGTGTCTCTTTGATGCACTGGACATAATATGTGCATAATACAGTCTACTTATGATTGGACCACCCAGGACTTGTGTTGGTGTCGGGTGCAAATGCGGCCTTACATTTAATTTCAATAGGTTTGTAGACACCTGCTCTTTGTAAATCAAGGCCATTACTAGAGATTTTGTCTCCCTTTACTACAACTCACGTATCTAAATATTTAATTACACAATTCTATATGAATAGTGTAGTCAGAAAAAGTAACTTCTCAGTTAAATTACATCAATGGCAATGTTTGTGAGTCCTGTGGTGGATTAGGGTCCTCAGAAGGTGGTGGATGCTATAATTTTCTGGCTAATAGTGCTTTAAAAGTCTCAAAGAACCAAGCCATGAGCAACAAATTAGGGTAAGACATAAAGCCATTTAAAAAAGGGTTCATTCCCACATACAGCTGCTGAATTTCCACACTTTTTCATTTTTGTGGTATTAATTATTGTGCACAGTGGCCTCTAATCTTGTTATCGCTACAGTTTTGAAATGCTGAATGTTTATTTGTCCAGATTTCGGCTAATGAATGGTTTAGAGCCTTGTGTAGTCCTTGGCCTTGGCGTAGAGGTGATGAATGTATGAGTGGAGGAGGGTTTTGTCTGTGGAGGACCCTGTAGTGTCAAAGACAGTTGGAACATCTGGTGGGCCCAGAGTGTGTGTCATTAGCTCATCGTGCCGCGGTCCCCACTGTAATCAGCTATTGACAACCCGCAGAGAGCCACTTGCCTTGTGGAGAGCAAATCCCAACTCCCTTGCCCCTGTGTCAGCAAGGCTTCAGGCGCTGAGAATGTGTATGTGAATAAGATAGATAGAGGTGTGTGTATGTGTGTGTGTAGTTGAAAGTGAGAGAGAAAAGAGAGAGAGAGAGAGAGAGAGAGAGAGAGAGAGAGAGAAAGAGAGAGAGAGAATAGGTGAAAGAGTAAGTGAGGCCAGGGTTTTGTTTGTGTACATAATCAGGACACAATCAGGAAACTTGTCACTTTATTGAAAGGTTTAGTGAAAAATCTGATTTACATAATTGCTACTAAATGTTGCTTCTTTAGTTTAGTGCTGGTACTATGTTGCTATCAAACACTATGGCCCTGTTTTGCACCATTGGAAAGCGCAACAAAATGTTTTTACTAGTTTAACACCAGCGCATTTCATGACATGTGTGCACTTTTTTAAAATAACAAATAATTTTGCATTTCCCCACTCATAGGAGTGGTGCTTCTTAAATGAGGCATGACTGGGTGCAGTGTCAGTGCAATGCAACAAATTAAATTTTTGACCAACAAAACTATGTCTAAAGTCAGTGGGGTATTAAATGATATTTAACTGTTTTAATAGTCTTAATAGTTTCAGTAATGTGCTGGTGCTTAACACTTTGGTCTGACCAGTAAATGCAGCATTATAATAGGAATGCACCATAGCTCATGCACCCCTGCCTTTTAAAGGTGGGGCAAGGTGCCATTCTGGATTAAGTTTGGATTATCCACCATCAAAATAGTAAAATGGATTAAGACACACCCATAAATTTTAGATGTGCCTTGCGCTTTAAAATTTGCATTAGTCTAAACAGAGCCCTAGAAGTCAATGTTCAGCCAAACCTTATCTGTACAAAAAACCCCAAAATTTCTCTCAGCCTGCTTAAACTTGTCATTGTGGTTTTTCTTACTATTTAAATGTGCTGAAGTGTGTTCTCTATAGGAATATGTACTTACTTTCACTAAGAAAAACTGCAATAAATGTAGGATGAAACTAATATCTGGAGTTTAGCCCAAGGACTCATAGCAGTCTATATGTTTATGTTTTTACTAGTGCTGTCAATCAATTAAAAACTTTAATCGAGTTAATCACTGTGATTGATCGTGATTCATCATGATTAATCACAAGTTTTAAGTAGTGCTATATACTTCGGGGAAATAAAGACAAATACATTTGGGGTGCGAAAGAAATGCTTGACAAAATGGTTAGAAGAATATTTTTCTTATTTTAAATCTCAGTTTACTTTTTATCATTTCTGTATTGATACTATAACCTCTTAATTTGGCAAGTAAAGTTTTACGGAGAACTTGACATTTCCCACAATATTTATAGTGAAATGCAAACCGAATTAGCAAACAATCACATGGAAAACAAATTTGCAATCCATTTAGCGATAGCGTTGGTTAGCTTAGCTGTGGTCACTTTGTTGATAGACTTGCCCTGGCTGCACTCTGCTATTGTAGTTTGACGAACACTGTTTCATTCCGTCTCAGTGCCAGCATCAGTAAAGACGAGCTTGCTCGTAGATGGTGCTTCATACTTGTCATACTTTGGCGGAAAGATCACTGCATCACTGCAATATGTGCACATGACTTTGGATTTATCAGTAGTTCCATCAGGAAGCACTTTAAAACAAAACTTGCTGTTCAGCACACCGGGGGATGTGTCCTCAGCCATCGTTTTAATTTACGAAGCTGACCTATGGGTTACAGGAAGAAGTTGAGGCCAAACTTGGTTATGCGATTAATTTGCGCTAAATAATGTGTTAAATTTTCCAGATTAATCGCAGCAGTTAACGCGTTAACGTTGACATCTCTAGTTTTTACTCTTATTAGTATAGCAGTTGTAGAATGTCTTGCATGAACCACTATCTACTATATTTTCCAAATGTTCCTACCATTACCACAACAGAAACTTTAATCTCCTACTACTTTGCTGTGCCATCTTGTACATTTGTGCATTTTGGTATCCTATTAGTCAGCAATTAGCTAAGAATACTGATCATTTAATAATAAAAAAACAACAACAAAAAAATACTTGGCCTTCCATGTCTGAGTACAATTTTTCCCCTGAAATATCCACACTCTATTTCACACATTATTTGATTGGACTTGCAGGCGCATTGTCCTCAGGCCTTCACTTTCCTATAAATTAGAACACTGAGAGAGGTGAGACTTTTTAAAGTCACCAAGGCTCAAGGCCCACTGCTGAGCAATTTGTCACGCAGCTGCCATTACAAGAGTTCAAACTGAGTATGCTTCCAGTGTCAGCATGGTGTCAGTAAGTCAAATGCCGGTTGGAATCGTAGAGCAAATAAAAGTAAATTCCTTTCTTGTGCTTTGTGCTTCCTTAGAGACTGTTATTGTGGTCCCTGTGCATGAACTTCCATTTTGTTGTGTGGAGCATTCTGCCAGGAGATACTGTTGCCTGGAGCATCTCCCTAGAGTAACTCACATTGAGTTTGCTGTAGTGCTGCCATATGCGGAGATAAAATGGAGGCATGCTGGGGATGAATAGGGCATGAAGGGAACCCCAGGGTTTAGATGAAGCTGGCAAGGGCTCCTGTTGTCACCGACATATGGCTCCTGTAGTTTTTACAGAGTGTTTCTGCTACTTAGCTGTCATTGGCAGTCATTACCATGCATAGCATCAAAGGCTAGCAGTTTGCCTTAGTACATCTTAGTGATAGCAAATATTCATGCTATTGTCTTTCCAGGATTCTTATTGATCACATATTTACAAAGGCCCTTTTATTTGTGGGCTTGCATGTCCATATGGTCTTTAAAAACTAGTGAGCTGTTTTGATGACTAAGCCTTCGGGTAATGACAGATTCTCAACTCTGAGCCAAGCTGTGGTTTGAGCCCAGCCGAGAGGAATTCTGCTGTGTCCTACTTTGGAAAGGGTAGCTCCAGGGTGATGGCCCCTGCATATGAAAAACCTGCAAGTTGCTTTGGGCAAATCTCTTGCAAAATAAATAAATATGTAAATAACAAAAAAACCTTATCAAATTTGCATTATAATTTGCTGCAAATTATATGATTTATGCTATATTGCTATAAAACCTTATGTTCTCAAGAAATGCACCCTACTTTCAAAAATGGGCCATTGCTTACTAGCTACTCTAAATAGATTTTCTCTCTCTGAAAACAAATCTACTAGCACTACAGGTCTCTCTTGTTGTTGGGATGCTTTTTTTCTTGGTGATTATCATGCTAGCTCTTGACTCCCTTTTAAATTCTGATGCGTGTCCTGAGTTTAAGTCAAGCACCGGCTCTCTGAGAGCTGCCTAATGCAATGCAGACTCGCCGGTCCTATTAATCACTTCCCCTACAGGAGGTGGTTCATTAGGAAGCCATTCCCATAATGGGGTAGGAGAGGAGCAGCTAGTTACCACAGCCAGGCAGGGCAGTGAAAGGAAGATCAATCCTTCAGGTGCAAGATCCCATGGGAAGGGGCAAGGAGCACACAGACTCTCTGCAGAGAGAGCCTGGGGCCAAGGACAGTAAAATGCAGCAGGATCCCTGTGGGAAATGAACTGAAGTCTTCATTTGCTCTGAAAGCTCCATTGCTCACCCCACCAAACTGTACAGGTCACATTGGGCAGTGTGAAGGGAAAGCATACGCAGGGCGAATTGTGACAAATGAATCTAATCTAGTAATGCGAATGTCTCAATGACAAATGTCTTCAGTGCACCTGAGCGGGTGTAAGTAATTATACGCAAATGAAGCTGTCAGGTGGTGTCGAGGGCCTGTCACTTGCCCTGGTATCAGTGCGACTATTTCCATGGTGAGAAGAAACCATCAACTACTCCAGGACAAATGAGCCGAGAAGGTGGTAGCCTGCTGACAGAAGTGGAAATGTGGCACTTAATGGCAAGCAATGACAATGTCCCTCTTGTCTTACTTGCAGGTATTAATTATAGGAGGAGGGGCTTGGGCTCAGTGCCTATACTTAGCATTCAGTCAGTACATTTTGACAAATTTCAGCATACATGCCATTTTTTAGTCAACTTAGCAACAGACCTCAGCTCTGCTATTCTAAAAAATCTCTCATAAATAAGTATAAGCAGGGGTATATATCTTGCTTCCCTTGGATTCAAACTCATTAGCTGACACATTGTTCTTTGACAGTTCCTGTACAGTGCAAACACATTTTCCACAGGATGTTGTGGACCAAAAAGCATTGTTGTTTCCAGTCTCACTGAAGGCCCTGAACCACACCAATCTCTGGCCCTACCTTTTATCCAAAAACGCTACAGGCACAGATATGGAGAGATTGTAGATGAAAAGAGGAGGGATTGATTTTGGCCTGCCACTTACTGATGGGCTCTGGCAAACTATTCAGTGCTGCCTATTCAGCCACAGCTCCACTAAGCTGAATTAGAAGTCTCCAGCTTACCCAGGAGGTGAAGAATGCTGGCTCTTTGCTCGTTAGGATTGTTTAGAACTTTGTAAGAGATATGGTGGAGTACTTCATTGTGTTTGGCTTTTTTGACAGCCTCTGTGGCTTATGTGAAGTTGATCTTTTGTATGAGGTCTCATAAGACTTGTTTGTCGAGCACATTTTGTTACTGGTCTACTGTCAATTCGAAGCCAGTTGAAGATATGAATATTTGTAGAAGCAGAGAATGGAATGATTGAAAAGTTAATAACAGTGATGTTACTGGATAAAATGCTTAGGGGCAGATTTAAATAAAAGAGGTGGTAATTACCGACAGTGTAGTGACACTGTGCACCAGTGGGCTGGTGGGCATTTTAGTAGCATATTAACTATGAACTTCCTTGCAAATCAACACAGATGCAGCTTTGTAATTAACACATGGCTAGCACAATATATGCCATCTGTTTTTTCCACCAAGTAGGAGAAGAAAAATGGTTTTTTTTGTTGCTTTTTTTAAAGTAATTACTTTGACAATTTGAAAGTACATGAATATATTTACATAATCAGTAATTCTTTTGAGAAATGAGACAATAATTTCAACATAATAGATGAGAATATATGTTAAGTTGACTTTCTGTTCTGTTCAAATTTAGCTGAAATGATGAGATGAATGTGAGTTTTGGAGTCACAGTCTAGTAAACTGGAGTAGGTGCTTTATTATATTAATCTCTTAGTGTTCAGTATTATGGTAGGAATATTCCTATAAATACCTATGCAATGAGGCAAAAGCAAATAAAAGGCAGCAAACGTGCTTTTGGCCATATTATAGACTCTAAGGGGATGTTGGCCTATTTAGTAAATTGTGACAGCCAAAATAGTGTTTGTGATCGTGAGAGACATTCACTTAGTGTACTTCATTTCTTTGTTGTGCTTGTGTTTGCATATGTGATGAAAGAGTACATACCTATGCACATTATGTATGTGCATGTTTAACTGGTATTGTTACTTAATTCTTGTATCTTTCTGCTTGACATATGCATCTTAGTGACAGCTCTGTAGAGATTTAAGTCTGAGTCACAAAAAACTAAGTTACATCTTTTTAAGGAACAAAAGCTCCTTTTCATTCATTATCCCTGGTCCATCCATAAAGCAATTTATTATTGTTGTGAAAACTCTGAGCTAGCTACAAGGTCTTGGCCTTTGAAGCAGTAGTCATAGCAACAAGTACAAATATTCACCCTTTCATTGCATTTTTTGTGCCTTGCCTTGGCCCTTAACAAATTAAACTCTGCAGAAGTTCAAGCTGATAGAAGCTGCTCTGCACCACTTTCCAATTTCGAATGTAGTTGCATGAGATATATGTTTGGAGTCTAGCTGTTTGAAAATGCATGGAATAATGCTTAAGGGCTTTCTCATTTTAAAAAAGTGATGAGCCAGACTAAGAGGAGAAAGAATCAGGAAAAAACATATTTAACTTTTGTACATCTTCTCCACAGTCAATCAACAGTAGAATGAGTGTAAATTGTTAAGGGACACATAAGAAAATGACCTTTGCCAATCTACCAGCCATTCGAGCATTCACATATAGCGTTCTCCCTGAGAGAAGAGTCTACCAACCACTGTCCTGATCTGAGATGCCATCACTTCTGCTCTGAAAGCAATAGACCTTAGGAAACCTTTGTGTCTATTTGTGACTTGTGTTTGTGTGAGGTCACTTGATTTAATCTCTGGAGGTACAACTGACTCCCATAAGGACTCCTACAAACAGCCCTCTGAATTCCCAAAAGGACTCAGTTGGGCTTTCTGACTGGTGAACTTAACCTTCTTGATCTCACCTCTGAGCAGGTCTGTTGATGTAAATGCTTTCGTTGGCTGTTACATTGTGATAACTTCCATACACTCTGTACAAAAAGCCAACCATGGCATGTAAACATAAGAAGGCACAAAGAAAGAATTTCACATCTTCACAAATAAGCATGAATAACATTATGACACAGCCTGAGGATTGGGGGTAGATTAGTTGAGCTGGCATTATGTACCACGTGAACACCAAATTCAACATTTACAAAAGTAGTAGAAAGGGAGACCCTATGAAATTGACTGCTGGAGCGGTGGACAAATCTGGAAATGGTTGGTTGCACATTAATCAAAATGTTAAGGTTCATGTGGATTAGTTTTGTATGAAATGAAATTGCACTAAAACTTTTCCTTAATGATTCATATCAGCTTGGTGACTTTCAGAGACGTGAGAATCTCATCCTTGCTGTGCTCTCTCCATTAGTAAATTTTATGGTACGTTTTGTTCATCCTGTCATAAGCACTGTACAAAATAATATTATATTCTGTACAGTCCCACAGCGCCCCAGAAAAGTAAGCTGGAATTTCAATTTGCATCAGCATTGCTACTGAAGTGAAGGTCTGGTTTGAAAGCTAGCAAATGCCTCAAAGGTCTCCTTTATTCTCTTTCCCTCTCTCACATTTCTACCGCTTTTACGTCGACCTGGAGGCTGTTTTACTGAGCAGTACCTGATGGGATGTGGTGGGCTGAAACTTTTCTAAAGTTAGTATACAGTGGTAAAAGATGAAAGAGTCCATCCTGGCTATTTGACCAGGGCTGCCAGTAAATATAGTGTAGAGAACCTGAGAGAGGGCTGATTTTCTTCAGGCTCTTTGAAACAATATTCCTGTCCTCACTGGGGACCTTTTCAGTCTCTGAGTCGGAACAATACATAGACTGAATCTGTTCTGCAAATGGTGTTAGGGTTATATTTGTGTGTGAGAGTATGTGTAAGTGTTTGTGTGTGCATGTGTGTGTCTGTATATGTGTTAAGTTTAGATTATATTGTCACGAACAGAGGTTGTGCAGGAAGCAAGTGCAGCTAGAGACCTGGAACAGGGAGGAGATGGGGAACGAGGACCAGGTGAGAGGCGGGGCGAGGGCATGGCAAACAACACGAACACAGGGACATGAACATGTGGCTTTAAAAAAAACACAGACACGTGGAACACAAAGGGGCGTGATACGTTACTTATATTTTATAAATATAAAGGCCAAGTATAATTTTTTGAATGATAAAAACTGATTCCACACTTCTGGTTGGGTCAGTAAACTAGAATAGGTATAGATGAGGTTTTCTCCAATAATTATAAGTTAAAAGCCCCCAGAATCCATTTTAGGTGTTGAAAATGGTGGAAGGTTGGACATTAGGTTTAGAAGTAACAAAGTGGAACAGAACGAGATGATGATAGCAGAGTCAACTTCTACACACATCCATGATGGGATATTGTCTAGAACAGAGAGTTTTCTGACAAGACAGCCAAAAAACAGCTTGAAGATATACATAAAAATTAAAAAACAAAAATTACAAAAATTAACAAAAGAACTATAGAGATTAAGGGAAGAATTGTTAAAGCTGCAGGCACATCTAGAAGCTAAAATAAAAGACCAACAGTGTCACTCTACAAGCATAAATATCAGAATTTATGCCATTCTTTAGAATGTAGAAAGGACTCACATGATAGTGAAATTGCAATATACAAAAAGAAAAATCTCCAAAAGCTGTTTATCTGGGCAGTACATGTTTTTGTTTTCTAAATAAAAAACACACTAATATTAAAATAAATACAAATTACAGCAATACGGTAAACAGTAATTTTATGTGTCAGTTGACCATTCCTAGAGCTTTCTCAGTGGATGCCCAGTATTGCTTGTAGTTTCCACCAAAATGCTGTTTGGACTTAATCAGTCCTTCATTGAAATCAAGTGCTGGTAGAATATCACACACATCCATGAAATGACTGAAGGCATGTAGGAGAAACCTGGAGCTCTTCTAACCAGCTTTACAAAATATTAACTTTTTTTTTTCTTTCCTGTTTGTTTGCATTTATGTTAGCGTTATTCTTGTGTTTTGTGTTTTTAGCAGAACATAGCCACTGCTGATATTAACAGCTTTAAACTATTAACATAGGTGCCTAAGCCTATTGCATTGTACTGTTTATGGACTACTTCTCACTTTAGCATAGCGTCACCCCTGTGTGTGTGTGTGTGTGTGTGTGTGTGTGTGTGTGTGTGTGTGTGTGTGTGTGGGTGTGTGTGATTTGATTAAACAGTTGTGACCAGGTGATATATCAGTCGTGTGCATCAGCAGTATAACTGCACAACTAGAAAAAAGTGCCTGTGCCTTTAATCAGTTGGTGGCATTTACTTGGTGCTGTGTTTCTTTTTGTTAGAGTGCCACTGCCATGTAATTATTTTCTATTGCGAAATAATTCTTTTGTTGGACTCCATACACATTGTAAAGTATGAGATTGATTCTAATCACTTTATTTAAGTTCAGGTAATTCTCTGTATGAACACAACAGAGTGTCTGAGTTTTATTTTTATTTATTGGAGGTTCTTGTTTCCCAAAGAAAGAGTAAAAAGAAGCATTTGATCAAAATCCCCTTATTTTACAACAGATAAATATCTACATTAAAACCCGAACTATGGTATTTGTGTTCCTGTGTGTTCAGGGGCCCCACAATTTTAAACAATGAATATTCTAACATATTCAAATTCTTGAATTAACAATTAAAGTTAATGGAGATTCAAGATTATTGCTGATATGCTGTCATTTATTTATACTGTTTTGCATTAGTCGGTTGTTTCATTGGAAAATCACACACAAACACAATAGACATGCAAATAAAACTGAAAAAAACTACAAAGTTACTGGTGCAAGACTAGATATTCATGGTATATTCATGTGTGAATTAATGGCAAAATATCAATATTTAGTTTTTACATTTTTATGGTTATTGTTATTACAATCTTCCATTTAGTTTGGCAAAAGAAAGTAATGTATACATAATATACATAATGTTTTTCAAATCTAAATTTTTTTATGCCTTATTAGATGTTCTCTCTGCCACAGAAGATTATTAGCAAAATTTAATAGCTTAAATGCTAAAAGAAGAACAATTTTAAATTTAGCAAAAACTAAATTAAAAGTAAACAAGTCTTACCTAGACTAGAATCATCTCTTTGTGGTCTAGATGCTGAAAAATCTTTTATATAAGGTCATGTCATGATTTAATTTTCATAGTACAATTATTATTACATTCTAGGTGCTGTATGATGGACCATGTGCAAGAGTTAAAGTGAATAGCTGCATCTCAAACTTCTTTACCACAGAATGAGGAATGAGACAAGATTTGGCCCTTTATTTATTGAACCACTCAGTCAGTGGATTAAACAAAACTCTAACATTAAGGATGGTATCAATGAACTAAACTTGCTCTTTTTGCCAATGATGTACTGATATATTTACTATAGCCCACACATTCACTACCAAGATTAATGAGATTCCTGGTGGAGTAAGGGGTGCCTTTATCCAGGGAAGCTTAACATCAAGAAGACCCAGAGGCATCACATTTAACTATGATTAATTAGGGCCATTAGTCTTTGGTGTAACCTAAAATATTCAGCAAGATGGACTAAAATTGAAAGAACTTTGATACAAGATGCACTAAGCAGCTATAATTTTAAATTGCTGAATAAAATGATAGGCAAGGATAAACCTTGGGTCAGTAGAGCATTGAAATCATGCCAGTTAAACAATGTGACTTGCAAAATTATCTATCTTATTAAAATGGTAAGCATATGATGCAGATTCTTTTCCAAACAAACTCAATGACAGATTTTAGTCACTGGTTAAAATGGGCCTTACAAATTATTACACATTTGTAGAAAATTGATTCTTTATAAGCTTTGAAACTCAGATGCAGATAAAGAGTGGACTAAAACTAAATGGCTTCTACATATATTTCCAAGTTCAATGGATCACAATGTGCCTGAAACAACAAAAGAGGCAGAAGTGGTGAATGTATTCTTATGAGCATACAAATTAGAAATGTGATAAAATTATTGCTAGGTTATACAGGACATTTCTCGAAGCTAAACCAAGTTAAAAATAAATGGGAAAGGGTGGGCAATATGCTTATTACTAAGGATAAGTGGTGTAAAGTGTGTCGATTACAGTGAAAATCAAGCCAATTAGCCACATGAGAATTTTCTTGGAAAATTTTATGCCCCTACAAAAACAAAATCTAGACATTAAAACAGGATGTCGGAGAAACGTCTTGCAGAATGATGCAAACCATTATCAGATTTTATGGCGATGTAAAGTTCTTACTTCATTTTGCAAAGAAATACATAACACGCAGAGTCTGGAAGATGGTTTTGATATAAACATCCCTTGCAGATGTGATATTTGGGCAATATCTGAACTATGATGTTGAGTAGCAAGGACAGGAAGTTCATATTTATACTTTTAATAGCCAGTAAAAAAGCAATTACAAGCAGACTCTTAGATAGAACCACTCACTATTAATTAATGGTTGGATATAATATAGGGAATGGAACCAATGGAAAAACTTACTCTCTAATGGAAAATGCTTACTCTCTTAGAATACAAATAAAAACAAAAATCAGATTTGGAAGAAATGGATTGAGCACAATACACCCATAAGATCAGATTCCAATTGATCTTTTTTAAGGAACATACAAAGTCATTGCATGAAAATGTATTTGTACTCCCCTTGCTATTTTTCCCCCTCTCTCTCTAGATTTGTAGTTTCCTGTGAAAGAAAGATATTATTGGGAGAACAACATAATATGCTATCTTGTGTTTTCCCCAGTTTGTAAACAGCTCCTTTTAAAAGGAAGATATTTGTAAACACTGGTAGAGCTTTTTATATTTCTATTTTATCTATGTATTTTTGTGCTAAAAATGTTATCTAAAAATAAAATTATAAATGCTATCATATATCATTTCCCATTCTAGAGCTTTTTCTTTTTTTTTTTTTT
>JBBPDA010117102.1:0-28088 GCA_037974385.1 Arnoldichthys spilopterus | reverse complement strand
ATTGTAGGTGAGATCGCCTGGAGAAGGTGAGAAGGAATGGGGTCAAGGGGGCAGGTGGTTGGGTGGCTTGATAGAAGAAGCTTGAAGACCTCAGTTTCAGAAAGCAGACTGAATGTGGAGAAGGTCTCATATTGTAGAGGTGGATGCTGGACATTGATGCATAATGTGAACTGTTGACTGATCGTTGGCACTTGTTCCTGAAAGAAACATGCAATTTCATTAGCTGTGAGAGAGGATGGGTGGGCAGGGGGGTTAAGAACAGTAGAGAAGGTGTTAAATAGCTTGCGTGCCGGCTGGTGATGCCGTTGATCTTGTCGTGGAAGTAGGATGTTTTTGCGGCTGTGATCGCTGAAGAGAAAGATGACAGTAGCCTCTGGTAGTCTTCGAGGTCGTTCTGGCATTTGTGTTTCTGCCACCTTCTTTCAGCTGCCCTTAGTTCAGTTCTCTGGTTGCGAAGGGTGTTGGTTTTAGGTGTTTATTTTGGATATTTGAGTGTACTCAACTCACTTCATACACTAAAAATGCACACCTAAACAATTCCAAAGTCTGCACCTTTTCCTCACAAACTTGGTCCCATTCAATGTTTAGCACGTCAGGTCACTTCATAGGGAACAAGCGCTCGGATAGAGACACGTCCTCAGGAAAGTGCGTTCGAGTGGCTCATGTTTTACACAGATTTGCGCAGCCTCCATTACTGTTTTTTTCACATCATCTTTTTAAAGGTTTATTTATTTATTTATTTATTTTTATTATTTTTGGTATCTTTTGGGGGTAAAAGCAGGTAATACCCGGTGTCTATGCGGGTTTAGTACCGAGGCTGTGCGCAGTGTGGCCCTGAGGCCCCGCCCCCTGCAGGTGTGGGCATTTAAAGACGCCGAGGAGCATCACCGCGTGTCTTATGGAAAACTTTGGCGGTCGGCGGGTCTGTCGGCGGGACAACTTCACAAACTTGACGATAAAAACCTTCAGACTCGATGAGCGACTCCGAGCATCAAGTAAGTAAGCGGTGTGTTTTGGTGGGCAGTGTGAGTAAGGTGCGCGTGTAGGGGATACATCGACATTATTGACAAACGTCAGCGGTTTAGATTAGAAAAAAATGGCGTTTTTAAAAATATAATTGTTGACCAGCTGTTGCGGTGCATCATGGGAATTGACAAAAAAAACGTTCTGCACAAACAAACGTTTTTACTGATTGCTGTAAAAAACTACTAACGCGTAAAGCAAGTGGCATACAGGAGCCTAAGCTTGCCACCTGCTGGCTAAATCTGGAATTACACTGTATAATGTTCTATGGCAATCAACTTCGATTGGGGGGGGGGGGGGTTCTTTAATCAACAAACTACGAGTTCTGCCCAGAGCACTACATTTGCTGTCTTGGGATTTTTAAAAAAATATAAAAAAAAATATGCATGTACACTGTAGCTGTAAGTCAGAAAATGAAACTTTGAGAATGTTGGCACATCAGATTTTCTGGAAAGATGTTAAAAACTTCACTCAGACAAGGCTTAATTTATTTTGGGGGGGATAATGTCCTAAAGAAGGAGAGGGAAATCTAACATACACAAATGCAGCATATTTTGTCTGACTATGACACAATAGGGCAGTGTCGGCCTTTGGGACTTGCCCACATGATCAATTCGGTTGTAGATTCAAGTCCTGGCCCAGGTAGCGTCCCCCGCCTACACTGCTCCCCAGCCCCTGTTAATGTCTGCATGCTGCTGTTCCATGTTTGGATGGGTTAAATGCAGAGGGTGCATTTCAATGTGGTGTAATGGAGTTTTAATAATGATGGTCACTTTCATTTGGATATTACCAGTCCATATGAATCTTGGTGGGACTGTAGCCCCACATGGCTGAGCGAGAGAGCTTTGTCTGTAAGTGGGTGTGTCTCTTCATCCTAGGGCTTTAGAGGTACAGGGAGCACTGGGTAATAGTTTGACTAATATTTAGACAAAAATGTTCTAATTGTCTGTAGTCCTTGTAATAAGACTATAGTCATTACAATAAAGTAATATTTAGCAATAATGTTGCTGTGGGCCCCTCTCTTACCCAAGGCGCACTCAGGTGGCCCAGTCAGAGCAGGAGATGTGTGTCCAGACTGCAAATGACTCGCGCATCGCGAAACAGTCGCTGGCAAATGTAAAATTGTTTGCCTAAAGTACATTATTGCATTTGATTCACAGCCTCACTCACTTACTTAATAACCGTGTCTCTCTTGGGTCACTTTCACTGGTCCCAACCCTGAATAAATGAGGAGGGTTGGAATTACCGGTTTAAAAAAACAAGAATCGACAAAGTTCATTTGTAGTTTTAACATGGCACATGGCAACTTTTAGGACAGCCAATAGCCACCTTCCTTACTGAAGAGTTGGCAACAGTGCTTTTATAGAAGTGACAATTTGTGATCGAGTTAAAGCTGCAACTTTGGGACCTTGAATGCAGCAAAAACATAGTACTAAACCAAACCCAATGGCCTGTGTGACTGTTGAAATTTAGAGCTTGGCACAATTGTCTTCTCCCCCACAAAAAAAAAAAAAAAAGGAGGAAAAGAACTCCACTCCAGAAGCAGCCTGGCCTGAAGATGGCACTCAGTGGAGTGATGGAGAAGGAGGGGAGATGGAGGACTCTGGCCTCCTTCAGGAGGTGGTGGAAGAGGATGAGGAGATTGACCTTTACAATGAAGAAACCTTCGGATTAGGTTGAGTAGCATGTGTTTGCCTGTACTCGGGCTCGTTGTGATTTTGCTACTGGGTTAGCTTGTGCTGATGGACTAGCCGGTAATATCAATTCTATCCTGGAGCGTGGTTAACTTTGTAAAAGTTGAAATGTGCTTTCCCCAGTGTTGGTGTGCCTTTGGGGAAGTTCTAGCTAGTGGGTGGAATTGACTGAACTGGACAGAAAACTGGGAAAGGTAGTGAAACCATGGGGGTCTGAATGTGAAACTTTTCTTGTTATAAACTTTCTCAGACCTCAGTGCTGAAGATCTGGATGCCGACCCTGTAGACCTTCTGTTTGCCGATGGCAACCAGCCACCAGGACCGCCAGCCTCACCCCCACCATCCCCGAGTGAGCCGCCTTCTATTAGGCTTAAACTTCATACTCAGCCCCAGGCTCCAGCAGGCCCAGCTGATAAGATCAGGAGTCGCAGGGAGAGACCTGGTCAGAGGCAGCTGTTTGATGACCCAGCTGTGATGAGGACAGTGGAAGGGCCACCAAGTCTTAAGGTATGAAAAGCAGCCATGTTCGAGTTATTTACTTCTTTAATTAAAAGGGCTTGTTCAGCAATAAGTCAAATATGCAGTTTTCCCACTGGCCATAGATGGGTTTGGTCAGCCAAGACATTTTTAAAGTTTAAATTTTCCTTCTTAAGTTTTGAACTGAGCCAATAATGGTGACGTTGCTAACAAAGTGAAGATTATTCACCCACGTGTTTTCTGTTAATGCATTCCCAAAACTCCAGTTGAACACTGAACAAGATTTAAACAGGGTCTGTTTTCAAAACCCCTTAAGGATGGGCTTTAAGCACTGGCCTAATCATTGGGATGTCATAATTTCGATCCCCAGAAGTACTGCAGCCATCTGTGGCTGGGAGTCCCAGAGAGCACTATTGGCTTTGCTCTCTGAGTGGGTTGGAAGGTCGCCCAGCACAATGCTGGGAGTCATGCAGAGTGCAGGCATCTGTTGGCTGATGTAAAGGCACTGGCAGTCTGCGTTCTCCTCCAAATGTGTTATCCAGTGATTGTGTTGATGGCATTTCCTTAACCAAATTGACCAGAAAATTAGAGTAGAAGTGCTGATCAAGAATCAGTTTTTGTGGCAATGTGGACTCTTAAGATCTGTCCTCTCCAGTGCTGCTGTGGCATAGAATGGCTGCCTATAGCTCACAGTAAGTCATACTGTGTCTTAAACCACATCTACAAGTCTATGCCATTATAATGAAGAGCTGGATGTGGCTTTAACAGGTCGAGAAAAGGTTTGGTTTGTGTTTATGCTAAATATTTGGGTGATTTGACTTTATACTAATCACTAAACTGCTAAAAATCGGACTCAACACACGTCTTGTTCAATTACCTCTGGGTTTAGTGGAAAACTGCAGATCTTTGTAAATGCATGCCTTTTGAAAGTGTTCTGCATTGATGTACAGGGTTTGACATGTTGAGCTATAACAGCATTGTTTCTGTGTTGTGTTGGTCTGCTATTCCCTGGTACTGGTGTTCAGCTCAATTGACTTCACTTTTTTCGTTGGTCCTTTCAGAGCTTGGACAGTGCAATTGTGGACTGTGGCCGGAGCTCCTACTGGGGGGATCTGAATGCAAATACAGTGAGTTGCTTCTGTGTGGGAGGATTTGCTGGATTCAGCAAGAGTTGTCCAGTCTGGTCCTACACCTCAATGTAACGCATTTCCCACCGCCTGTGCTCACCAGTGCTTCTGGCTTGGTTACATAGCATTCACACATTCAAGATTTAAATTTTAAATTCAGTAGACTACTTTGTGGCCCCCTTGAATATTTCAGTGTAATTGTCCAGTTAAAACTGTAGGCATTTAGTCAAGACCTGTTTGGAGTTTTGCTTCTTTAATTTACTGCTGGTGATAAAGTAGTCACCAACTCCTTTTAATAAAAACGATCCCTATAAAACTGTCATAGCTCACAGCAAGTCCTACTCAAACCACTTTCCTGAGCCTGCACCACCTTAATGAGTTGGTTGCAGTTTGAGTTGGTTGAGACGTGGTAGGAATGTTTTTACAGAAAAATTGTGACCTAGTGTTTTGTAAATGCAAAACTGGCTTTGGGTTGCTTGCGAACATGTCTTGGCTGATTATATTGCATCTGGGGTAAATCCCCCTATTCCTAAATCCTTTTAGCCTCTGGGTTTCAGTACCCAGAAATGGCTGAACAACTGTTGAAATGTGGCCTGCTCTACCTCTTTCGAGTGAAGGACCAGAGCTAGGCATCCCAATAACTGGGAGTATATCAGTTCTGGCCTTGAAGCTTGCTAGCAAAAATGCACCTCTGACCTGTGTATACTCCCCACAGTGGATGATGCCATCGTATAGCTCCGTCAGACGCACACCAGCATCAATCCTTCAGGTATGACTACTGAGAGCTGTCCATGATGCAGGTCAGGCATGTCAATCTCCAGTACTGGAGGACCGGTGTCCAGCACAGTTTAGTGCTTTCCCTGCTCAAACACACCTGATTCAAATGATCTGCTAAGTGTCAGGTTTAGTAAATGTGTTTGAAGAGGGGAAATAGTAAGTAGTGCTAGACACTGGCCCTCCAAGACTGGAGTTTGACACCCCTGCTATACATAATTTTTAAACAAGTGCCCCTGAGTCCCCAAAAAACCCCCACTAAAATTGGAAGGGTGAAGTCCTATACACCACTTATTTTTGTAAGTGTTCCCTTCTATGCTACCATTTTACTGCTTACATTTTAATCTCCCTGGCAGGACCAAGCAATTGTGGGTGTGATTGACAAGTCCTCTCGTGGTAGAATGCCATTTGGTTCTCCCAACTTGCGATCTTCCTTGCACCCAGTAGGCCAAAGGGGGCTTCCTAAGGTTTGTTTTAGTATTGCTCCTTCTGACAATCTTAATACTTGACTCCTTCACATTGTCTTCCACAGTGCTCTCATGTCTATTACTGCTTTCTTCAAAATGACTTCTAGATGCTGCTTTTGCTCCTTGATCTTGTTTCATTCTTCCCCATGACCTCCAAATGATCTAGATCATCTCCAGGCCTAAAAATGCCTGCCCAGTATTCTCTGCCCTTTAAGTTATGGGATTCTACAAATACTACCCATTCCGTGTTATCCAGTTTTTTTGGTTTTTTTTTTTTTTTTTTTTTTACCAAGTGTGATTTATTTAACTGGGAAGTTCACAGAAAAAGCTTTCCAAAGTTTGCACTGATGAACAAATCACAATTTTTTTATATTTTATAAAAAAAAAACTTTTCAGGAAATTGGGTTTGTACTAACCATCCTCGGACCTTCCTGGTGATCAGGTAAGCACACTACTTCTGTCTCCAGTCTCTTTGCTCCATTTCTGACCTCAGTCATCTCCTCCCCACAAAAGTGATCGGGTTCCTCTTCAAGTCTGGGTCATGGCACTGAAGAAAGTCATTGTCGGTCCAACAAATCTTGCAAAATTCTGAATCTTTTTGCTATTTTCACTTCTGTTTAAAGTCACGGCACAGTCTGTCAAATTGATTATCGCACCTTGAGAGGAGCAGCCTCCTTGACGCCGACCTGTCCGGATATAAGCCAGGAAACTCAACAGAATTTGCTCTGCTGTCAGTTATAGAAGCTGCCCACACAGTCAGGATGAACAGTGTCCTCAGTTCTCATGCTTCCACACCAGCCAGCTGCCTTTGACATTAAACCACCAAATGCTTATTTTAACCCTACCAAATAGAATAGAAAAGACCTGTTGCACCTAATCTGACTACTGGTGTCCCACAGGGGTCAGTTCTAGGTATTTTTGTTTTTTTTATTTATAAAACAAATCCATAATTAAAACCACATCTAGCTCTTCATTAAGGCGGCACATGTGTTGATGTGGATTAGGATACAGTATGACTTGTGAGCTATAAAATTAAACAAACCACTAGAGGCAGCCATTTGACACCACAAGGGGTGTCACATTTGTTTACACTTAAAGGGGTTGGCAAAACAATCCAGATTAAATTTAAACTGCACTTGTTAGACAAATCAAAACATGGTACAACTTGATCCCGTCTGGAATGTTTGTCATTGCTTTGCGAACACCCAGCTTCCATTACACATCTTGCAGAAGATTTGGCTGGTTTCCATCTAAGAAGAGGACATCTTGAGAGGGGTGGGTCGGCCAGCCTAACTGCACAGTATGACCGGACACCTGACCTCTTATCTTTGTCCTATTTCCATTAGTTCCCAAGGTTTTCTAGGGCTCCATTTTTTGGTCATAGGTTGCTAGTTTCTGGGCACCTTGTATGTGTTTAGCGCTAACTTTTCTTTTATTTCTTCCTCTTCTCTTTCTTAATTTTGTCAGCAGATACCAGTGTGCCCTGTGGTCTCTGGTAGCCCGCTGCACCCTCGAAGTCCCTTCGCCATGAAGCAGCATTACAATCAGGTGACTGTCGCACTGTCTAATTTGAGAAATGCCTACTTTGCGGCTCCATCTTGATCATGTAGAGGTCTGTTTGCCAGCTGTGTAGCTGGACAATGGAGATGGACTACAGTGTGTAATGTGTGTTCAAACTTTATACTCTACTGGGTGCAAATTTACATATGCTGTTTTGCTGCCAAACTATTTTGATCAATTACAAAATGTGCTGTAATTTCTCAGGCCATGTGCCACCCACCCCTTCCACATTGCCAAAAATATGTGCAGCAAATAAATTCTAATTGTGTTAAAATGTGCAGAAATGTGTAGCAGGTGTTTTTGTATTTCATTTGAATAAGTATATGCAAACTTTGCATACAACTGTAATGGACCTATAAGCTAACTAGGCTTAAATGCATTATTGCTTTTAAAATACATTATAAATAAATATATATAAAAAGGGTTTTGCAATATACCAGTATTCATGACATTTAAACAATGAAATTAATCTTGTTTAATACACAATACCGTCAATAATCATGTGCCAATAACTATGGTCCACATTCCAACAGTAGGTGTCAGTATGGTCCTTTAATGATGGTACCCAATCGCCCTCTCCCCTCACACACGTCTGGATGCTTCATCCTTTTGACTTGGCTACAGTTCAGAGAATTGGCTGCAGTTAGTTTGCTCCCATTGAAACTAAGTATATGTAATGAAGGACACAAGGTCTCAGTTTTGAGGCCCCCTCAAATGTCAATAAGCCGAACACTGGCTCATTTGCTGACGTGTGCATGACCTGCACAGAATGATCTGTTTTTTTTAGTATTGGCAGGAGAATTGGAATGTATACATCCATTACAAGTGTTTGTGCGTGTTTGTGATTTGCTTACGGATGGAGTGCTAAATGTAAAGCACTATAAATTTGAGGGTGGGGCGGGTGCATTAAAGATTTGCATATTAATCTTAATGTTGAGTCTCTATTAACAGTCCCAAATACATATGTTGCAGTATTATCATTCTTGTGACTTCTTTTGGTCACAATCTTGTAGAAAAAAAAAACTGATACTGTTTTTTATAATGTTGGTTTTTATTTATTTATTTATTTATTTATTTATTTATTTTTTTCCCTCTTCCCCCTCACCCCCTCCTCCAGTCAGTTTTCCTTTCACCCTCCCCTCCTCGTTTCCATGCACCCCAGGCACTCACACCCAAAATGATGCAAGTGAGGTTTGGGCCCAACTCCCCAAGACCCAATCCGTGTTACAGCCCCTTCTCAGGTTCCATTCAGAGATTCAGGTGAGACACCTGGTCACACAAACTGACTTAAGTTTTTGCTCACTCTGATTTATTTATTTTTTTTGCAAACCTTTCTGATGTGACCTTTGACCTTCAGGCTCCCAGTGCTGGCCACACAACTCCACCCGCAGCATAAGAGGCTGCTGAACCAGCGCCCACTAAGTTCTCACAGGTAGGTTTCTGTGCCTGGGGGTGGGGTGGGGAGGGGAGTGCATGGTCCTGGTTACACTGGAGGCCTCTGAAATGACCACAGCTGCTGTTTTCAGAAAGCCAAAGAACTGGGACCATTACACTGAGATAATGTCTGCAAAAGAGAAGGAGTGGATTGTCAAACTTCAAATGATACAGCTGCAAAGTGAAAACCCTTATCAGGATGATTACTATTACCAGGTACTATACTTCTTTAACATGTATACATGAAGTTTGAGCTGTAAAAAAATACTTGTTTACAAATTTGAATATTGTACTTGTATAATTGAGAGAATAAGTTATGGAAGTGTTTTCAACTCTTCTGTGAGGGGTTACTGATCTCATGCGTGCCCTTGTTTCAGGGACTGTTCTGAAGGACAGGTGTTTGGTGGGGTATTTTTGTATTTTAAATTAAAAAAAAGTATTAATTGAGGTAATAAAAAATGGCAAAAGAGAAAATGCATGTGAAGTGACCTGGTGCATGACTAGCCAGGTGTGCAAAAATCATGCTTCCATCAAACATGTAAGGAGTAATGTTATGTATATTTAAAAGGCAACACATTGCTCAAACATAAACAACGTCCCTGGATGAAAAATTGAAATGTGAGGATTTTGCACCATAGTGCTGCAGTGTGTACCATCTAGAGTGATGTATAGTTCAGAGGAAATGCTACTAATTGTGAGGCATCCTGATTTAGGAGCCTTATGACCTGAGGATAAACGGAGTCTCCCTGTTCTGTTTCTAAGCTGTGGAATGGTTTGCCTGGTTTCAGCAGGTGCTGGAAAGAGTCCTTAAGGTGATGATGGCTCTGGTTCTGCAGCACCTGGAGTAAATGCCGTGTATGGCAGATCAGATCTGGTACAGTGTTCTGCTGCTTTGATCACTCTCTGCATGACTTTGAAGTCTTGGACAAAGCAGTTACCAAACCAAGATCATCATAGTAGAGATACTCTCAATAGCAGCTATGTAGAAGGTTTTTAGAATTACAGTAGAGACCCTAAATCTCCTCAGCTGCCTCACCTTGGTGCGTGCACACATGCTAGTCACTAAGTGAGAAGCTGTGTGAATGCCAAGGTACTTAAAGTTGCTCTAATGGTCTACTGAAGGAGGTAGAGGGAAACATTGGAGTAGTGCTGCTACTGGCTGTAGTTCACAACCAGCTCTCATTTTGCTAATGTTCAGTTTGAGGCAATTAGTCTGGCATAACTTTGCCAGGTCCTCACTTCCTTCATAAAGGGAGCCTTATCATTGTTGGAGATGAGGCCAAGCACTAGTGTGTCTTCAGCAAGATTGGCAATGGAGTTGGTGCTGTGAGTGACCATGCAGTCATAGATGTAGAATGTGTACAGCAGGGGGCTTAAAATATATCCTAGTGGAGCTCCAGTTCTAAAGGTGATTGTGCTGGGAACACAGTTGCCAAATCTGACTTCTTGGGGTTTGCCTGGGAGTCCAGCACCATCTTCACAGCTTGTTCAGTCCCAGGTCCTTCTCTTTGATCAGTCTGAGTGGAGCTGTGGTATTGAAAGCTGAGCTGTAGTCTATAAATGGTAGTCTCTCAGAATTCCCTTTATTATTATATGTGAGATGGTGTCCAGGACATTAAATCATGTCCATGGTTGACCTCTTTGCTGCCAATGGTATTGAATGGTAGTTATGCTGGACTACACAATCATGCATTTGCCTGCTATTCTTGAAAAAGTAAAACAAAGATGTAAAGGGAGAATGGCTAGGTGGCTAGCACAGCATGTCGTTATATTTCCGTTTATGTAACATTTTGTTTCTTCATGACCATTTTGAAAAGCTAAAAAGATACAGAAACTGCCTGTTCATTTTCCTTTAAGTCTTTAAAATTGATTTACACACAAGCTTATTGGCCCTTGGAGGCTCAACTCTTTACTGCCAACAAATGGAACAGTGACACTTTTTTGGATAATTCATTTTTAATGATCTGTGATAACTTGAATGTCCCTTTTGACCAGATTCTTGTCTTTTTGCAGGAGTACTATCGGAGGATGGAGGCTAAACTTGCTGAAGAAGAAATGCTGGGTGATCGCTCAAAGAAGGAACCGCCCAAGCTTACTACGCCTTATGTCACCAAAACTGTATCCTACACTCCAGGTGTGGCATCGCAATCTCTCTTGCAATGCAAAATGTACTGGATAAATGGCTCACCTTGTGAACCCAAGTAACATTTGTGATGTTCTAGTGGTTCACATTGAGGGATCGCTGGGTCAAGTTGCCGTATCCACTTGTTACTCCCCACGCCGTGCCATAGATGCCGTTCATGCGCACACACCTGAAGTGAGGCCAGCTTCACTAAAAGATCTTTAGGAATATTCCTATTCATTTGCCTCCTTTCATGAGTGGGGTTTTGTTTCTATCAGGAGCAGAAGGACATCAGGCAGCAGAGACTGGAGGTGCTGAACATCATTGAGAAGGTAGTTGGGCTCCGAGGTGATCCCAAATTCAAGAAGTAGTTTGTCCCTCAAGATAAGGCTAAAAGATCTGAGGGTGTGGTATGATGGGTCTTTCACATGATGGGGCTCCGCAGTCTACTGGGTTTCTGCTAAGGAGGATGAAGTCAGTTTTCTTCCTCCAGCATCAGGGAGGGTTTTACTCCTATCTACAAACATTATTCTTTTACATTGCTTGCCAGAACACAATTTGTGTGGTTTTTATATTTTGACCCACCACCCTCTATTTAGGACTCTCCCATAACAGTACCCCAAACATAAGCCAAAAATGTACTTCCTCTGGCACATGAAACTCCACCACATCTTTTCCAGCTGCAATTAATGGATCTCCGGCAGAATAACACTTGAGAGCACGGACTGCCCGTTCTGCTGCATTAGCTAGCAGACACGCATACAGTCACCTTGTGTTCAGTGGATTAATGCCCTTCCCTCCAGTTACTCCCTTCAGTTATGTTAAGACTTCAACACTGGATGTTGTCATAACTTTCTACATCCAAGGGGGATGTCCAAAATATGGGCAAAGCAAGTACAATTTGTCCAAATATTTTTACAGTATACAATGACCGCCCTAGGTTTCCAATAATGATTGTATATATTCTCAATAATGTCAATCTTTGTTGTGTGAGCAAACTAACCTTTATTTAAAATTGAGAATGCAGGACAAAATGTCACAAAAACAAGTTTGTTACAGCATTTATCTCTCTTCAATTGCAACCCCAAAGCACATTATTTTACAAACAGTTGGTATGTGTTAAATGGTGCTCTCCTGGGTTGCATCTGCATAGCCAGTGCGGTGACTGCTGTGCCTCACAGTACTTTATACTCATTAGCCGGCGCAGATTGGGATGATCAATCTGAGGGAGAGCGTTTAAACTACTGAAGATACAGTTGGTAGATGAACTCCGTTCCATGGTCTTGGTATCAAGTCAAGCTGGCTGTAGGTGCCAAACTGCATACGTGAAGTAAACCCAAATTTTGGCATGTCAACACACAACCCCCCCCCCCCCCAAAAAAAAATTGATTTGGAACTTTCAATGATTTCACTGGTCTTCTGTGGTCCTCTTCCTTTCCCTCTTGCTCTCTAGTGCTATGTGATTTTGTTGGGGGTGGAGGAAGCGGCAAGGACCAAGGCAACCGTGTCCGACGAGGAAGAAAAGGGGAGACTGATGAAGACTGTGCAGAGAGGGGTGGAAGAAATCAACAGCCAGTTACACAACTCCAGCTCCCTGTACAACTTTTTTTTTTTTTTTTTTTTTTTTTTTTTTTTTTTAAATCTTGCTTTAAATCTTGGTTTGTGATCATTTGCTCATTCATTCTCTGGTCTCCCTAGAGAGTCAACGGAAGAGTTTCTTCAATACCTCCTAGTCTCAAAAGGGAAACGGTTACTGGCCAGACTCCTGCCCTTCCTGTCACAAGACACAGCACGACACATCCTGATGGTGATCACAACGCACTTATCAGTGCTAATGAGCAGAGACCCCGATGAGGTATGGCACAGGTTGGCACAGTCTATATCATAGATATAACCAACCAGGTAAAATGTGATGTGTCCCAAGTTTAGTTTCCTGTGAGGCTATGATGTGGTGAAGTAGTAAAGAGGCACAGCCTAGCAAGTAGGGGTGTAATAATGACTGACTGTGTCAACGCATTGTACAAAACACTGTCAGATGTATTGATTAGTTCTCCTTCATTTTACTGTGTGCAGTGTTTTTGTACTGAGAAGCTGCTTTTGCTTATGTCCACACTCCTGCGTTTGACCTTTTAATATTAAATTGTTCTCTTTTTATAACTTCATGTGAGTTCATGGAGTTTTAGCAGAGTGTATGGGCTATTTCATACTGACTGCAGACCCTAGCATGGAGCTGGATTGTGTCGCTGCAAATTAAGCCATCAAAAATACTGTATGTTGTATAGTTGGCTAAAATTTATATTTACAGCATTTAGCAGACACTTATCAAGAGCGACGAACAGTGCTTTGTATTCAATGTGTTCTTCTGTCTGTAGGGCTAAGCCAGTCAACAGCTGTCGTATCTACTAAGATACTAGCTAAGTTACACATCATAAACCTTGCCAATCTTGTAAACCCAATAGACAAATTGAGTACATGATAAAGAATAGACAATAAAGGCGCAGTAAATAGTTAGTTTCCAAGATCTTCCTTGAAGAGGTGCGTTTTGAGTCGTTACTTGAAAACTGTGAGGGACTCAGCAGTTCTGATAAGAGGAAGTTCATTCCATCACTCTTGGTGTAGATCTTCCTTTTCTTTTGAGCTTTGGAGGCTCAAGGCGAGCAGTGGTTGATGCTCGGAGATGACCGGAAGAGAAACCTGATGGGTAAGGAGGCGCAGCTCCAGTTTTGGCTTTGAAAGCGTCAGTGTTTTAAACTTGATGCGAGCACTGGTGGTGAAAAAGGGGTGGATCCTCCTGATGTTGAACAGAAGGTATCTGCAGGTCCTGGAAAGGTTGGAGATATGTGGAGAGAATGACCGATCCTCATTGAGTTACACCAAGATTCTTTGCAGAAATGGCGAGGTCATACCTGGGTGACGAGTTCCCATTGATGGGGACAGTCTTACCTGGATTCAGCTTGAGGTGGTGGTATGACATCCAAGAAGAGATGTCAGCAAGGCAGTTGGAGATGTGTGTTAAAATCTGCTGGTCGTCTGGGGGGTGGGGGAGATATAAATTGAGCATCAGTGTAACAGTGGTAGTAAAAGCCACAGGAGGCTATAACTTCCCCTAGAGAACTGGTGTTTAAAGAGAAGAGAAGGGGTCCTAGTCATTCCAGAGTGGGAACCTTCTCCCTCTTTCTTACATAACTGGTCGATAAGGAGCCATTGACTGTGTGTGATGTGAGGAAGAAGATCTGGATAGAAGGTCAAGCGGAGACGTGGTGGGATTGCTGTCCATAAGGAACTGGGACACTTCAAGAGAAAGAGGAGAGAAGTCATAAAGCTGGACTGCATGGGCTGGTCGCTGGCAGACAGACATTGTCACTCTGAGGAAAAGAATTTAATTGCGTCATTCTTCGATGAAAAGATTAATTCAAAGTCTTCGGGTATGAGAGCTGAAAGAACAAGAGGAGAAGGTGGTTTGAGAAGAGCAGGTGGCAAAAAGCTTCAATGGTTAGATGCTGATTCTTCCAACTTGGCTCTGTAGAAATGTTTTGCATAGGTAAAATCAGTAGCAAATTTGGATAAAAGATAATTGAAGTAGTTATATCACGATTTGATCCTACATCAATGTGCCAAATAGACCTGTTTATGTGGTTTCTGATGGTATGTGTTTGCTGCATTTGAAGGCCATTTTTATAACCCAGGACTAGTGATGGTAGTGTGGTGGTTTAGCTGGCACTTTGGTTGAAATACTCCTAATAGATTTGGTCTTACCCTCTATGGCAATTGGGCACCGATGGGGCACCTGCTTGGTTTAGTCCACTACCTGGGATTTGCTGTTTGCCTAGCATGAACCCACTTGCAGCTAGCCAAGGAAGGCAGCGCCACGGGCGGCATAAAACACCGCATCAGTGACCTCAACAAGCAAAAATACTGACTTGTCTTATGCTGATAACATGAATGTTTGTTTACCAAATTCCAGCAGGGTCTAATAAAATGTTAGCACAGTGTCTTGAAAATTCAAAGGACAAATGACTGTCCTGCTAATGTAAGCACATCTGTTCACATATGCACATAAAATGTTTTATCGACATTCCCAGGAATTTGGATGCTTAAGTCCAATCTTGATCCTTTTCCCTGGAATAAGTTACTCCTATAGAACAGTAAACATGTTCAAGGGGCTTATTTTAAATAAAACTTTGTTTAAGGCTGAATACTGAATGTACCCCCCTTGCAGGCACTTCCTGTCCTGTACCTGTCTCTCCGAACTGTGATCAACACACTCACCTTTACCCAACTGGTCGCTGTTCTCCAAGAGTTCACCTCTTTCTTGCCTGACTCCAAAGAGACCCGACTGACACTGGCCTGCCAAAACAAGGTTTGGTACAATTTTAAGGCACTCAACCATTTTTAAGCCTAAACAAAAGTGTGGGGCCAGTGTTAGTTTTGCAGTTAAATTCTTTATTTTGGGTAGTTGCTTCCCAATCCTGGGCTCTGGTGTACTACTTCTGCCCTGTTTTGTAGTGAAACAACCACTTGTTGACCTGACTTTAGTTTGAGCGTTATGTTTATAATTTGACAAATTTTACTTGGGTTTGGCCTTGTGCATTGAGATTAAGTGTTTATCTCAATTGTTCTGGCTCATCTGATCTCCTGCCCCCCCCCCTCCCCCAATAGTTTGGTTTGTCTTTGCTGTATGCCCTGCTCTCGCAAGGAGAAAGGCTACTGACTTCAGACGTTCCCATGGAGCCTGGTATTGGTGACTTCGAGACCTGGTACTGTTCCTTATGTATTTATTAAACTATTTGGTAGTTAAACAATAATGTGACCATTGATGTAAAGTACTATTAAACCATGAAACTTAACCTTCAGCTTTGTGCTGGAGAAAGTCTGTTTCTGGTCACCTGACATGTGGTTTTTGCAAAACTACATGTGGATCTGAGGCCTGCAGGTTGCACAATGCTAACTGGTGTTGAGTATGCTTCACATTTCTTGTTGGCTACATTAGTGTCATCGCTCCAGTGCAAAAAAAAAAACAAGGAACGGGACACGTTTTGGCCTTTTTTGATCCCACTTTTCAGTAAAACTTTTATTTTTATATATATATATAAATAATATGGTTTAGAAGTTGTATTAAACATTGTTTTGTCTGGTCACTTAAAAACGGGGACCTGTTGCTTGCCAAATAGTGAACTTGTCTTTAGTTGATATTACTGCCTAAGGTCTTTAACCATTTTTAATATGCACCCTGTTTCTCATGCTCTGATCACTTCCATTCTTCTACTTAAGGACAGACACCGTTTTCCATGTTGCCCGCCAGCTGTCACAAACGTCCTTAGTGGAGCCACTCTTCCTGCCCTCTAACTTGGTCACGCTCTTTTGTCGGTACTTGGACAAACGCACAGTCCAGCAGTTGAAGAGCAACATGGAGTAAGTAGATTTGTCGTCAAACTGTAGGAATTTTGGGTTCCTAATTGTTGGTCAGGCATGGAAAACCTGAATATGCACCCCCATGCCTCCTCTCTACTGATGGTGCAAAAGTAGTAATAAGACTAATTGTGGTGGACTTTTTAGTAGTAATCTCCCTCCTTTCTTGCTCTGGTCTACAGGTCTTCTGCAGGCTGTCTGGCTGTAGGCTCATGATGGTAAACTGTCAATTTGGTTTCTTTTTTTTTCTGCCTATTTTCTTTCTTTTTTTTTTTTTTCTTTTTTTTTGTTTAATTGATCAGTCCTATCCATTTGTGCAGAATCCCACCACGCTCTTTACTTGAACTTGTATCTGTTCATTTAAGGGTGTGCCTTTGCCCAGATTGGTGTTCAAATGTAGCATCATCTGGTCCTAGATTGTGGTGGATGGATCACTCCCTTGTCGTTCATAGATAAAATGATGCTGGATTCAGGCTGAAGGGTGGAGTGTATTGGGACTGACTTTCACTTTTCTTTCTTTAATGAAAAAATGCAAATCTACAATGTAAAGTTGTTTTCTGTATTGTAAGAGAATTTCTACATCTGTATATTTTGTAATTCAAATTGACAGCACTGTATGCTAATTTTTATTTATTGTATCTTTATTTAAGCACTTCATGAATATTTAATTCAGGCACTATTGCTTAGCATTTGCAAAATCAAAAAAATTAATAAATGCAGTTACAAAAATGTCCCTGTAGCCTTAGATAATTTGTTTAACAGTATTAGATATTCTGCATTTTGTGCGGAAGTGTTAGTGACTACATTTCTGACAACACAATCTCTTTTGTTTGTGAGTTCTGACTTGCATTACAAGTTTTTACACGTCCCACTGAAGGAGACTGACGGCAAGTCTGCATCAAAGGCAGGGTGGGTGGCTATGAAGGCAGAAGTTAATGTTAAGATGCTGTGAAATGCTTTTGCATGCTGAGTGACCAAAACCACATTTAAGTAGAGGTGAGCTGGACATTGCTGCAAGATCATGGTCCTGTCCACAACTTGAGGCACTAGTTTCTGATGTAAAAGGACTCTCGTATTAAAACATTTGGTCAATTCATAGCTTCTTTACTTTTGCTCTTTTATTTTGTAGGACTTTCATAAAAGCAATAGAACCTTTTGAGGTTTTCCCTTATTACCAGTATCGTTACAGCTTTGAGGATCCTGCAGCAACTGTATGAGAGCCATGATGTGAATCAAGACAACGAATTTCTTGTTGTATTGCTTAAATGAACCTGCAACCGCATGCCGTATAATTACAGTTCATAATTCCGGCCATCCATTTTTTTTTTATTTTTATTATTTTTTTTTTTTTTAAACTGCTTTTCATTTTGGGTTGCTAGGAAGCTGGAACTGGTTCATAATTCCCCATCCCTGTCCATGTTGGTGTAGGGGACCCCATGTTGCTGCCCATGGTTTTGGATATGACCAACCACCTGAAACTCTGATAAGACATAACCTTTAATCCACCAACCTGATATTGTGTAGATCAAAACTTGAAGTAATTCATCAGACCAGGCCACCTTCCATTGCTCTGTGGTCTCCTCTGCAATGGGGGTTTTGCATTTTAAGCTGTAATGGCTCTTCTGGACCTTATGGGCTATCGTTTGCTTCTCTAGCAATCACAATTTGGCCCTCATCAAAGTTAGATCAGATCATTGCTCTTGCCATAAGTATTGTTTACTGTGTCTCAAGTCCAAATCTATTAGCATTTTGCATGAATGCTATTGAGGCAGCATCAAATAATGCCACTGTCTATATTTGACCCATGAACTGCACTTTTTGAAAATGTGCATGTAGTCTTTGATACTAGCAGTAGTTGGTACCTACCAAAATTGGTCTAAGGCAGAGCAACTGATGTATTGGTGACTGGATCATGGCCAATCGAGGCTCAATTAAGCATGTGTGGAGTGAAGGCTTGCCAATCTGATCCCAAACAGGAGCTTCTATTGCAAAAAAATGTTAATACTTAGGAGTCCGAACACAATGCACCACAGTCAGCGCTATTTCAGCAGCATGAGGGGGACCTACTGTAATATTGGACAGGTGATGTTAATGTTCTGGCTGATCAGTGTTGTCAAACATCTGCCTATGGGTTTGTTTGCAAGGCCAGAGATGTGTAGGTCTGACATAAAAAGGTGAGAAGAAAGCATGACCGCTAGCTGCAGTCTAAACATTTACCTCATGCTATAGTTCCTCAGAGACCAGCTAACTAAAGGCCCCTGCCATAAGAATGCAGACAGGCCTACATGTAAGTATTCATGTTTTATTCTGTTCTCAAGTTCAGTTTATTTTCGATGTGACTGAAAATGTAGGGGAAGCAAGTGACACCGTGCTTTATGTAATCAACTCGATTTGCTTTACTTGTTCTGTCTGATATGCAGCTGTTTGCTTTTAGCATGACTGGTGACTCTTAGCAATCAACTATAAATACCACATGGTGGCCACCATCCTGTCATGCCTTCTTTCATTTTACCCCTATACTCTATTGCTGATCAGTCATTTGGCAGTAGCTTTTTTTTTTTTAAAATATATATTTAGTCTGTGTGCTTGAAGTGCCTAGGCAGTTTTGATAAACTGTACAGATGGAAGACCGATCCAATATTGTCCCATTGTCTGGAAGAGGACTGGTATGCTGTTTTTTGTTGGGGGTTTCTCACAGAATGACTAGATACAAGACTAGGCTTGAAGAGGAAATGATATGTATAAAATAGAAGGGGGCTGTGAGCTTTAAAGGTGTAAAGTTAAGCTTGGTGGTTGGGTATAATTGAATCAGTGGAAACCTTTTATTGAGGATGCTGAGTAGATCATCAATGATAGTAAATCTCAATGATCCTTGTGAAAAGCATTTTTCATACATCTTCATTAAAAAAGGATTAAATGATAATACAAAGTATAATACTATAATTATAAGATGCAAAAATAATGTAAAGCATTATGATAATATACCATGTTAATATATATGCCTGCTGCAATATTTTTAGTTTAGTTTGAAGCGTAATGTGCAGGGGCCCCTATACATGAAATTTTACTAAATTTGGTGCGCTTCCAAAAAAAAGGACTTGCGGTAACGATCTGGTCCCCTGGGGAACACCATGAGAGATGCACTGCTGTTCATAATCATGGATGGAACGGCAATACCATTTGGTGTAAATACTATGCACTAGGCAATACCTCTTGTATGACTTTTGGGGAAGTTTTCTTTGTAGAGGCCAAATGGAGGGACAGAAGGAAAGATTTTCACAAGAGGGTGAGAGGTAAAGAAGAATGTGTTCACATCCTCGTCCTTGCTTTACATTCTCGTGCCTGCTGTCTTTTAGCTAGTAGTTCCACTCAAGCCAGGATGAATGCAAAAGTAGTAAGTGGTAGGAATAACTGGTTTTACCAATATGAGGACATGTGTTCAGTCACTTTTGCCTGATTCTGGTTGAGTTTAGCTTTAGGTGAAGATACTAGCTTTTAACTTGCAGTAAAGATGCTGTGGTTATATCTGCATTAGGCATATTAGTCCTGTGCTCATGTTGCAGTCCCATCCCAGAGAACTAGTGTGTTCCTAACCTTTCCTCTTGTACAGGCCCATGATCTCTCACACAGGCACATTCTTCTCATACAGATGGACAAGTTTACAGAGCAGGATGCTGCAGAATGTGTTCCCTACACATGTGCCTGTCACACTTGATTGTATTCTCTTGGGCCCAATTGAAAGTACGCTACATGGAGCGATAAGTTAACATCCGGTCAACCTGTGGTTCCCCCTGATGACTCCGCATGGGCCCATAAGCCAGCGCCCCCCCGCCCACCAGTTATTGAGGTCTACATTCCTGCTGTTCTCGGTGCTAAAGTTACTTTCTGGAACACCCTTTGTTTACCCACAGTCAAAGAAGTTGTACTTTTGTGGCGTTTACACTGTCAATTTGTTGATTCACTAAATTGGTCCAAATTATGAAAATATATTTTTTGTAGAATACACTGTACACCATTGATGGAGTTCAGGATGCTGCTAGAAAGTGTTAAAGAATTTTGGCTTGATTATTTTTCTTTACTTTGTCTAGCATGTTGGCATGTTCCCACCATGTGTGAGACTTGGAGAAGCTGTCAGTGTGGGAGGTCTATGCATACAATAAAGTGTGTGTATCCTAGATGTTCCAGTATATTATTTGAATGGTGTGTGTATGAATATTACTCATGGTGGACCCATAACTTGGTGATGCTTCAATTTGGACAGCCATATCTGCACCAAAGAAAAAGCTGATCATATCCTTTAGACATTAGTAATTGCCCTTCCCCCCCCCTATGCTTCCACTAGATTGCCTACCTTATGCTTTATTAGAAACCCCAACCTTGTGCTTCCACTTTTGTGTACGTCTTATGTGAGGTGCACCTTTGTTATAGATCCAATATATAGGTGTACGAAGTTTGTTCATGTAGTGTTGGCCAATTCCAGGTCCTTCTGCTTTATGCATCATTGTTTTCTTGGACTGCCATTGTCTAGATGTAGTTTAGGTCTAGATTTTCTAGTTTAGATTCTCAGGTCTGGATGATGGCTTACAAACTGCATCACCCAGATGAGGAGCAGTTTCTAAATGTACACTAGCAAGATGGAGCTACAATGATCTAGGGGTTTCCAATAAAGTGGACACGTGTGTATGAAAGGTCTTGGAGGTGGAGGGGTTAAAGCTGGAGCTTTGAACTCCCCTTAACCTTTTTTACACTCAGGCTTTGGGTACAGGATGTGGAATGTCAGCCAAAGGTGAGATGTTTGATCGTTACTTGTTCTGTAGGAAACCCAAAGAAAGGAAAGAACGTCACCCAATGTTAGTATGGGAATTATATGGTGATGTCATGGAAACTCATCTTGGGCTGTTTGACAAGGCAAGGGGCCTAAAGATGGTGGTGGTGGTAGATGACCGCAGTACTGTTCATTAAGGATGTCCCAGTCCAGCAGATCTCCATCCAAGATATCAGCCCTAATTCATTTTAAAAATGATTCTGCAAAATGGCAAATATACACTATCAAATGTATACAATCCACCACTTATCTCAGATGAAGTTCTGTCTAGACAAGATGGATTTGGGTGACTAGCGCCAGTTCAAAGTTAAAGAACCAAAAATTAGACCACAGACATATCTTGGCCAAACATCTCTAAAACTTCTCAACCAGCTCAAACTGCTTTCAAGTCTTTAGTAAGGTGGTACAAACTTGAATGCAATTTAAGTGAGTTTGGCGGATGAAGTTACAGAAGTTATTTGAGTGATAACCAACTTCTTGTGCTTGTAAGCAATGTCACCTTTTCAAGTTTTGTACTTAAACATGTCTTGGCTAATCAACTATATCTGTAATGTTCTTGTCCTGTTTCAGCTCCAGCATTCCTAAACCTTTTAATCTACCTTGAATTTTCAACCATGAGCCATTTAAGAAGTTAAAGAACAATAACATGATGGAACTGGCACATCTGTACAGAAACGCTGAAAATAACACTTAGACACATTGAAGTTAATTTAAATTTTTGTTAAAAGTAATTATAAAGTAAAGCATTATTTTTTGCAATATATGGGATAATATATTAACCAATTAATTAATTCTGCTTAATTAAGTAGTTAAGATGTAAATAAATGTGAGTTTTGGCAGAAATATTCTAGATCTGGTTTAGCTTAGCAAGTCAAAATTGTTCTCAGTGGTGGTAAACGTAAAGGAACGTTTAGAGAAACAAAGTGCATGGTTCTAAAGTTAATAAATGAAATTCTTATGAAGATGCTGCCTGATGTCTGAGAGAGTGTTTGTTTTATTAAAGTTGAGAGAAGCTTTTGGCCTAAAACTAAGCTCATTCTTAATGAAGGTGCACATGCTGGACATGGGAGGGAGTTTGATGTAAAGTAGTCCCCAAAGAAAACCTATTTTTAGATTTACTTCTATTTTTCTTCTTCTATCTTCAACATTCCATATAAACGCTCAGAAGTTTCATGTAGGTTCAATGATGGGTTTGGATAATAAATGAAATGACTATTTGTGTTGTAGACATTTGGACCCCTGCTTCTGTTCACCATTGTAAAGAAAGAAGTCGCTAAGTTTCTCGAAAATAAGCCATTTCACACAACTCATTGACTGGTGATTTTTACATCTTAAACACTTTAGTATGAAAGAGCTAAATCACTACAATGTGTCAAACCTTAAGAGGAACCTATTTAGATATTTGGGTTGGCTTCTTCTGGTTCTTGAGACGTCCCATTAAGCTGTACATGTTTGTGTGTTTTTCAGATCTATTAGCATGTGAGTGTCATATACTTGTCTTTACCTAGCGTTTGGCTGTGAGTTGGTTTTATAAGGCTTTACTGTCCATGTGATTTCAATGTTGGGCCTGCCTTTGAGTCCATTCCTGTAACAGTAATCTACAGGTACAGAGGGTATGCTGTTGCAGAGGCTGACCCTCCCTCATTGCCATGGTCTAGTGGTGGAGCACTCCTGAATTTTCACCCTGCTTACTAACCCCACAAAGATGGGAACAGGTGCAGTTTCCTTACCTGCCTGGCTTCCACCAGGCTCAAACTGTGTAATTGAGGTGTTTTCTCTGTTTGTGGATTCCAGAACCATGCTGAGATTCTTAGAAAATGTAAAATCACTAATTACTGTAATATATATATATATATATATATGCACACACTATGCTGTTTGTGTACACGTTCGTTTAAGATACATATATCTGCATACTGTAATTGTATGTACATATGCTGTGCACTAATATATACATAAACACAATTTCTGTAAAAACAATTTGACACATTTTTTACATTTTAGCTGACCATATTGTTTGTATTTTCTCAATATATACACTACACAATTTATACCACTGTTATCCTCATTCCTTTTAATTGCACTGATAATTTAGGACCTGAGGATACAAATTTTTGCAGTTTTTTAAATGGAATGCCTGCCCATTCTTGCTTGACACAATACTTCATCTACTGAACAGACTGTAGTAATTATTGATTGATTCTTCTCGTCATGATGCACCATACAAAATCATGCTGTTGTAGTGTGCGGAATGAGCGGAAATGCCCATAGACTTCCTGGGGACACATCCTCTTAATGGCAGCATGTGTGTCTCCAAAATCTCAATAGACCTCCCTGACTAAATGGAACAAGTCACCCATGCTCTGGACACTGATGCCCCCAAAACCTCACAGATGGTGAGTTTTGCACTGGAGGGTCAATTTTTAATTTGGCACTGAAGATTTTTTATGTGCAACATAAGTGTTTTTCTTTTCTTTTTCTTTTTTTTTAATATTTGAAGTATTTAAGGAACAGGAAAGGTTTTTAAAAATGGTTAATACTTTTCTGTAATATATAATATTTTCCAATTTATCTTAACATTTGATCACCAAATCTGAAAATGAAATGAGGCATTCTGGGTATTAATTTTATTTTATTTTTACTTTATTTGGGGTATTAGAAAATCATTTTAATTTAATGTAAATATATATATTTACTATTTATTATATATCTATATTAATTCTTGATGCCTCCCCACTTTCTCAGTCATGTTTTGATATAATGTATGATATATTCATATAGAATTTCTTAAATGTTTTTAACAGCTTGCTACCAATTATTTATTTTAAACCAGGGAAGCTGTAGTGCCTGTAATACTTACATTCATATTGTTTGGCTAAGTTAATAATAATAGTAATAAGTTAGATTTATATAGCACCTTTCACAAACCCAAGGACGCTTTACACATATGCAGAGGAAGAAAAAAACAAACACCTTTAGGAAGAGTAGGAAGGAGAAGAAGAAGAAAAGTGCTGATGGAAGGGAAAGGTTTTTAACTCCGTTTTGAAAGAGGAAAAAGACATGCAGTCACGGAGAGAATGTGGTAGAGAGTTCCAGAGTATGGGTGCAGTAGCACTGAATGACCAGCCACCCATAGAGTTAAGGTGGGTGCGAGGAACCTTCAGGAGATTAGTACTAGATGACCTGAGGGAGCGAGGTGGGGAATAGGGTACGAGAAGATGGCTAAGATATGGAGGGGCAAGACCGTTTAGGGCTTTAAAAGTGAGAAGTAGTGTTTTAAATGTAATGTGGGATTCAATGGGGAGCCAGTTTAACTGGAAGAGGATGGGAGTGATGTGGGATGAGCATTTAGTATGAGTGAGAACTCTGGCAGCAGAGTTTTGGATGTACTGAAGTTTTTGGAGGGATCTGAGAGGAAGACCAGTAAAGAGGGAATTACAGTAATCAAGACGGGACATGATGAAAGCATGCACAAGTGTATAAGCATCACTATCTGAGAGGGAGGGACGGAGTCTAGCAACATTGCGGAGGTGGAAGAAGGCAGTTTTAGAGAGCGACTTTATATGGGTGTCAAAATTAAGTGATTAAGTTACATTTTTGATCAATAATGGCATATACTCCGACTTTACCATTGTGAAATTTGGCGTGATTGTAGCTCCTCCTGGTTGAAGACCTTTTCACCGTTAGGTGAACATGTTCCTTTTTGAAAGGTGCTACTTGAACTGGGGTAGGTGCTCAACAACTGTTTTGGCAAAAAATGTATGACTGATTGGCCTCTGGGAGGTACATGACCATAGCTAATTATGACTCGTTTGTAGACCAGCACCATCTAGTGAATGACAATACAAACAAGCACTTCAGTATATTGTCTGGCGACTAAAGACTCACATCTTCACAGAGAACTTAGGACCATAACTACAGAACTAACAAACTTACTATGAGAATTTTTAAAAAATTGCCAATGTTTTGCATGAGCTCAGGTATGAATTTGATTGACTTGCAGCTCTTAAACCAAGTCTAGGCTTACTGGTATAAGACGTTTTCTTCGTAGACTAGAAAGCATCATGTAAGTTGCTTTGTGCAAGAGCATCTGGCAAATGCTGTAAATGCAATAATTTGACACACTGCATCACTATAACCCTTTTTGAAAGCACACCAAATGTGTAAGTGCAGTATTTCTAGTATGTTATCAATAATTGATATTTATTTATTCTTGAAAATAATAATTCCACACTTTGGATCATGTATGTGTGTGTCAGGCTCAGTCTCAGAGAAAGAGGAGGTGCTTGTTTGTAGCAGGAAGGCTTTATAAAGGTGCAGAAAAGGGAGAGTGCTTCCACTCCCAGAGCAGCTGGAACTTCATCTCTGCTTTCCTGACCCTGGCATCCACCATGCAGGGACAGATGCTCCTCAGGACAACTTTGTTGCTCTGGTTGGCCAAGCTGACACTCCAGGGGGGCACAGGTAGGTCCCAAAGAGAGAAAGTGAATATATATGAAGAGCTCAGTCTTTATGAGTTAGGACCAGACATGTGAATATATTGTTCGGGTGTAGGAACAAATCTAAATGTTTTATTAGCTGGTTTATATTCTGCAGTCGTCTAAATACAAACCCCATTTCCAAAAAAGTTGGAATATTTGCCAAAAACGCAATTAAAACAAAAATCTGTAATATGTTAATTCATGTGGACCTTTATTTAACTGACAAAATATTAAATATTATTTAAATATTAATACTTTCAATAGTTTTATGGACCAACTTAATTTTATTTGTAAATATACAAATGTAGAATTTGATGGCTGAAACACATTCAGCAAAAGGTTGGAAAGAGTTAAAATAAAATTGAAAAGTGCACAGAATATTTAAGTAACACTGTTTTGGAAAACGTCGCATTACTGGCAGCAGGTTAGGTATTACGATTCGATATAAAAGTAGCATTAAAAGCCTCATTTTTTGCAAGCAAGGATCATTGCTCACCTCTTTGTATCAATTTGCAAAAGAATTGCTAGTTAATTCAGAAACACAAGATTGCAGGGAATTTAGGTATTTTAATTTATTTAGTACAGAAGACAAGATGTTTTAATTCACTTTTCAATATGCTTGATCTTTAAGCCTTTAAGTGCCACTGCCTAAGAAACCGTCATGGTACTGTGACAATAAGCCACCTAGGAGTACTTCGGAAAACCATTGTCAGTTAACACAGTCCGTCACTGCATCAAAAAAGGCCAATTGAAACTGTTAAGCAAGGAGAAAGCCATAAATCAACTAATTGCGGAAATGCTGGCAGGTTCTGTGATGATCTCGGATGAAATGAAAGACTGGAACCATGTCCTGTGTAAAAAATTTTAGCTTTTCAGAAAAAGCAGGGGTCTAGTTTTCCATGCCAAAGTTAAATAAAAAACCATCCAGATGGCCAACATCTGTGATGGTATGGGGGTGAGTGGCTTGTGAAGGTTCTATTGACTCTGAAGCATACATATTAGGATTTTAGGGAGACATATGTTGCCATCACTTCTCTTTTGAGACATCCATGTTTATTTCAGCAGGACAATGCCAGACCACATTGGGCTACAATAGTGTGGCTTCTTAGACAGGTGTATTTGAAAATGTATGCTGCATTATGAAGAAGAGAATCAAGAAACAAGAACGGGCAAAGTTTTTAATTGCAAAACTGCTACAATATCCAAAAACTAATTTCTAATATCTTAACCTTTCTGGAAATGAGGTTTATATTTATTCTAGTGGTAATGTCTTTGTTTATTTATGTTTCTGATAATAGTGATACTACATGTTTATTGATATTTGTTCTAATGCTAGCGTCAGTATTTATGTTAGTTGTTGTTATTCTATTGCTGGCATTAGCGTTTCTTTATTAGCATTTAGGTTTGATATTTATTTTAACCATAGTGTTAGAATTATAATTAATAATATTAATAATAACTATTCTTATGATGGTGTTTGTGTATATTTGCATGCATTCTCATTGTAGTGTTATAATGCCAATGGTGGAATTGATTTGTTTACATAGTAATTGAGCAAGTTGTTACATTTTGTGGTCAATTAAGTTGGCCAGAGAAAAAGGTGGAGAACTACTGCATTAGATGCTCTTTAAAAATTTGAAGGCAATAATAGGATTCCCTTATTAGACCTTAATCAGTTTGTGCTCTAGCAACTTGCCAGTGAGCAAAGCCACAACATAATGAAAATATATAAATAATAAAAAATACAAATTCTACATTTGAGCAAGCACACATAGGCCTACATTATATGAAAATTATTTAAAAATTCACTTAAAATTATTGTAAATTTTACGGTCTAGGAAAATCAGTGACCACCAAGGTATGCTCTGCTGACATCTCACTCAAAGAAAGGCAGCTGAAGTTCTTTCTCGACATTTGTTCAGTATTAGGTTGAGGATTGTGTGAAAGCCACTTTTTGATCCAATATTTTGGATAGTACAGGATTAGAGAGGAAGATTTATTCAATGCCTGCTGTAACTTACTGACTTTCACATTTTCAAAGCAGTTTGTGAAACAAGGCCTTCTTCCATTTCTTTCTTTGCTGAGGGCTCACCGATGCCAAATCAAAGAAAGGCGTCTTTGGTGGCAGCACCTGTCTAAATTTGACGTTCAGCTGTGAGAATGGGATTTTATTACTTGTACACAGACAGGCCATTGAGGGGCCTTTCCTCCGCTGTCTCAATAAATTTGCCCTTCTTTTTCCAAGCCCGTGAGGCATTTGGGCAGAAAAGCCCACTCTACCAATCAGCAATTTTTTGCTATAACTAATTAAACGGTGGACGCTTTCTTTAAACAGTTTTTATTTTCTTCTTCTGGTTTAAGACTGATTAGCTTTAAAACATAAACTTAAAATTACTTTAACAGTTAATGATGCATGCGGTATGGAAAATGCAAATAAAAAAAAAGTAGTGATTCTAAATTTAATTTAACTTGTTTTTCATTGCAGACAGTATGATCACAAAATATTTCATGTTTCGTGTGGTCAACTTTCATTTGTAAATATACATCCTTTCCTGTCATTCATACCTGAAACACATTCCAAAAAAAGTTGGGACAGGAGCAATTTAGGTGAGGTAAACTGGTTAAATAATGATGTGATTTGAAACAGGTGATGTCAACAGGTGATTGTTATTATGATTTGGTACAAAAGCAGCAT
>JBBPDA010117085.1:0-12306 GCA_037974385.1 Arnoldichthys spilopterus | reverse complement strand
GTCAAAAATCAAAATCACTGTTACCATTCAACAGTCAAAATAATGACCAACCCGGTCAACAATCAAAATGACACCCCCACTTGACCAAGAATCTATATGATGTCCCCCTTGAAAATTGAAATTAAAACACACACACACAACACAAAGTTGAAAAAAGGTCTTGACATAAAAAGTAAAAATGTCACCAGTGTTGAGAGATGCTGCAGAGTAAAGAGCAGAAACAGACAATTTTAAATGTTAAACAGGTTCATCTTAAATGTGATCTTACCAGAAACCCATTAGGGTCATCCGGAGTGAGTGTCATTCCCAAATGGGAGTTCTTTAGATTTCGTGACACATTCAGGAAAGCGCTTTCAGCTGAGAAAAAACAAAAACAAAAATTAAATCAATACAGTGTACTTTCACAATATTTCGTGGCACCACATTATAAAAAAAAGTTTTTATTATTTTATAGTTTTTTTACATGTTTTTAATAGGTCTTTATTTTGGTAAGTACACCTGAGAACATTGCTTCTGAAGTCCACAAGGTGGCACAAGAACTCATTCTTCTTCTTTTGGGCAAACCGTAAAGAAAGTCAAAGTTGCCAAGATGGCTGCAGAGACTTTATTTAAATCTCTACTGAAGAATTGCAATAATATTATATCATGGGCCAAATATTGAGAGAGTATTGTATTGTCGCCTCAGTGGCAGTTCCCACAAAGAATATGTGGGTTGCTCTTGTGTTTCCATCTGGAGGTATAGGCTGCCATCTTTGAGGTCATGCTAATGCTTAATTGTGGTCATTTTCTTACCAAGGTTTACTTTAGAGCAGTTTGAATTCAGCTCATCTCCCACAGTGCACTTGTAGATATCTCCCTTCCTGTTACTGGGTGGGCCATCCCATGGAGCACCCACCAACATCCTGCATCAAAAAAAAACATTGAACTGGGGCTGGCAAAGGCAACAGGCAAAGGGAGGTGGTCCAGTATTGTTTACGTAAGGTTGCCAATAAATCTTACAAAATGTTTTTACTTTGACTAAAAACCCCATTTCCCGAAAAGTTTGGATATTTTCCAAAATACAATAAAAACAAAAATCTGTGATATATTCATTTACATGGAATTTTCAATAGTTTTCCTTAGCAACTGTATTTTGTAAATATACACACATTTAGAATTTAATGCTGCAACACAATCAACAAATCTTAGCGTAGTGCTAAATCAATATTGACAAATACACAGAATATTAAGCTTGAAGACTCCACATTTAGCAGCTAATTGGTAGTAGGTGAGATATCACTACTGGGTATAAATGTAGCATCCATCAAAGACTCAGTGTTTGTAAGCAAGTATGGGTCATGGTTAACCCCCTTGTGCCAAAATACATGAGAGGATCGTTGGTCAGTGCAAAAGGAACATTTCTCAATGCAAGACTGAAAAATATTTAGGTCTTTTAACATCTATGGTACATAAAATTTTGAAAATATTCAGAGAATCTCAGTGTGTAAAGGGCAAGGTCAGAAATCACGATTGAATGCACATGATCTTTAAGCCCTTTCTTGGCACTGCACAAGAAATTGTTATGCTACTGTGACAATTACAGCCACCTGGGCTCAGCAGGACTTCAGAAAACCACTGTCGCTTAACACAGTCTGCTTAACACAGTTTGACGACTTCTCTGTGCCTGAGCTAATCTCAAATGGACTGAACTATGTTGATTGGAACTGTGGTTCGATGAGTCCACATTTCAGCTTCTTTTCAGAATAAACAAGCATCAAGTTGACTGTAAAAAGTATCCAGATTGTTATCAGTGAAGATATAAAAGCCAGCATCTGTGATGGGTGAGTTGCATGTATATGAAGATACCATTGACTCTGAGGTGTATATTAGGATTTTAGAGAGAGATGTGTTGCCATCAAGAGACATCTTTTCCCAAACTACATTCTGCATAGGCTACAACAGCAAAAAGAGTGTATTTGCTAGTCAGGCCTGCTGCCAGTCCAGATCTGTCTCCTATTGAAAATGTGAAAGTTTCAGCCCCAGCATCTAACCAATGATAAATGTAAACTCCTCTGTGAGAAAAGTGTGTTCACAAATTAATCAGTAACTACTTCTACTTACAGTTTCTCTCCATCCACCTCGTGCTGTAGCACTGAAAACCCAAACAGGGCATCCTCTGGGCCGCTGAAGAGACGCGGCCGGTTCACGTCTATGTTAAAGCATTCGCACAGGCCTGAGGAGAGAGAGAGAGAGAGAAGGGAAGTAAAATTATTTTGTGTTGTGTACACAATCACTCAATGTGCACCACAACAAAATGTGACCTCTGCATTTAACCCATTACATGTCCACACATGGAGCGGCGGGCAGCTGTCAACAGCACCCGGGGAGCAGTGTAGTGGGATGATACCATGCTCAAGGATACCTCAGTGGTACACAGGTTGGGACTTGAACCTGCGACCCTCTGTTCACAAGGGCAAAGTCCTTACCACTATACACTGCCTGAAAATCATAAATTAATACATTGTCCTGGAATCAAAACCTTCAAAATGTTAAAGAAATACTCAGCACATTGATTGATCTAACATTGTGGTGAAAAATATTGGAATGCCACCCTGTATCAATTTTTTCCCCCACCTTTAGTACAGAAATATTAAGAAACTGCACCAAAATAATCAGATTGAATCAAGTTGTTGTGATACAAGGAGTCATTTCCTAAATGATCTTAACTGGACTGTATCAGGAGAGAGATTTGCACCCTCAGGCTGCAGCATAAACAGAATAAAGATGATGTGATATAGATGCTCATGAAACTGTTACACAGTTTACCATTAGGAGATATGTGAATATATTTGTTAGTCTGTCCTGTCTTTCACTGTAATTCATCAGTGATTTAACGGTTTCAAGGAGGAAATGTGGTGTGGGAAAGGGAAAGGCTAAGCATAATAAGCCTCCATGAACAGCAGACAGCAAATGTGTTTTAGGAAAATGGAAAAGGACGAGAGAGAGGACAGAGAGAGAGGGAGGTTCGAGGGAGCAAGCGGGAAGGGTGGGGTTTGTAATAACTACCTAGTATACTAGCTCCCTGTATAACATACAGACCTGCCTTTAATATGGAATGACAGTAAGGGAATGCGAGAGGGAGGGAGTCTTACAACAATTTATTAAATATATATATCCCATTTCAGAAAAGTTCACAAGTGTAAATGAAAACATACTTATTTGCAAATGCAAAGAACATAGAAAACATCAAATGTTAAAAGTGAGACATTACATGAAAAATGTTTGCTTATTTTGAATTCAATGGCAGCAACACATCTCAAAGGTTGGGAGAGGGAAACAAATGCTGGAAAAGTAAGTGGTACTAAAAGAAACAGCTGGAGGAACATTTTGTAACTAACTAGGTTAATAGGCAACATGTCAGTGACATGACTGGGTATAAAAAATGTATCTTAGAGAGTATCTCAGAATGAAGAGGTTCACCAATCTGCAAAAAAATCATTGCACAGGCTCAAACACTTCCAGACATCATTGTCTGTGAACACAGTTAATGGTGCCATTCACAAATGCAGGTTAAAGCTCTATCATGCAAAGAAGAAGTCGCATGTGAATATGATCCAGAATCGCTGCCGTCTTATTCAGGCCATAGCTCATTTCAAATAGACTGAGGAAAGCTGAAAACTGTCCTGTGGTAAATAGGAGAAGGACCATCCGGCTTAACAGCATTGTTAAAAAAAGAGGGTGTCATGATTTAGGTGCAGGAAGTAAGCACACATATTACTAAAGGTAAAGTTTATTTAAATAATACAAAAACACTAGAGTAAAACAAGCTTGAACAAATCCTGAACTTACAAACTCAGTCAGCTAGCTTGAACCAGACAGTTTCAGCACTGGTGAAAATAACAAAAACCAAACAAACCACAGAGACAAACAGAGGGGTATAAATACTCAATTCAAGATGGAACACACCTGGATGAGGGAGGAGCACAGAGACTATACACAGGTGACATGACTAAACAATTAGGGCAGGGCTAAGGCAGAGTTACAGATCACATGTAACAGAAAACAAACAGGACCACATGGCTAGAACATGAATCTGAACAAGAGAAACAATAGAAAGAAACCAGAAAACGTGTCCCTGTCCCAACTTTTCTAAGACATGATACTGCCATCAAATTTAAAATAAGTTAATAATTTTCATGTTATAGTATGTGTCACTTTCAGTGTTTTTTTTCATGGATCATGATTAAAAGATAGTTGAGGACAAGGTGGATCCTGACAAAAAAAGTGGTTGGAGACAAAGAGGAAGTCGATAAAAAATTATTGGAGACAAAATATATCATAATATAAAAGTGGTAGGGAACAAAGTGGATCTTGATTAAAAAAAAGTGGTTGGGGACAAAGTAGATCTTGGTAAAAAATGGTTGGGGACAAGGGGGATCCAGATAAAAAGTGGTGGGGACAAAGTGGATAATGATAAAATAGTGGTGGGGACAAAGTGGGTTGGGGACAACGCCGATCAAGATTTAAAAAAGTGGTTGGAGACAAAATGGATCATAATAAAAAATGGTTGAAGACAAAATGGATCATGATAAAAAATTGGAGGGACAAAGTGGATCTCTCTAAAAAAAAGTGGTTGGAGACAAAATGAATCTTGATAAAAAAAAGTGGTTGGGGACAAAGTTGATGTTGATTAAAAGGTGAAGGAGACAAAGCGGATCTTGATAAAAAAAAAGTGATTGGTGACAAAAATGGATCTCGAGAAAAACGTTGTGGGGACAAAGTTTATCTTGACATAAAGTGAACTTTAAACTTGACCTTTGGGGTATGTACCTCCCACTCACCCAGATCAAACCTAGAACCCAAAAACAAGAATGGACTGTAAAAGGCGATGGCAGGTTATTTGCTCTCATTTACCAAGCTTAGGTCATACAGCCAAACCGAAGGGGAATTCATAAGCACACAAACACACACACACACACAAGCACACACATAAACACATGCAAGTAATTCCTGGTCAGAGCTTGCATTCGATTCATTTTCGGGGGCCTGTTTACTCAAAGACACATGGAGAGAGAGAGAGAGAGAGAGAGAGAAAGAGAGAGGGACAGAGAGAGAGAACCAGAGAAAGAGACAGAGAGATTTTAATATGATCATGCATCACTACTGTGTAAAATCCTTTCGTTAATTCCTGTACAAAACACTGCCATAATCTTCCCGTTTTAACCTTTGTTCCACTTTCATTTTCTCAGACCGTAATGTACATTGTTTGTAATAACTCGTAATATGGAGTAATATGGACTCGTAATCAATCTATATTTGCTTTCTCTCTCTCTTTGTCAAGCTACACATACTGCCCCTGAGATACCAGTGACCCTGTCCCATCCTGCTGTCTGGACCATCCTGATCCATCCTAATGCCCTACATCTGATTGAAGTTCTTACCACTGTATCCCACTCACTCCTGCTGACGATGGTGCCGTATGAACAGCCCTAATATATGTTACTCTAACGTACAGGCTTTTAACTGATGCTGCCTCTACAAACTGAGATTGTTTCCTTTTTCTTTTGGTTGTTATTGTTATACCAGTTGACCAGAGGATGATGGGTTTCCCTTCTGAGCTTTGGTTTTTCCCAAGGTTTTTTTTATTTTATTTTTTAGCTTACGGGGTGTTTTCTTGCCTCTGTCACTTTTGGTTTGCTCATTAGGGGCTTGGACCCAGATTCTGTAAAGCTGCTTTGTGACAACATCAGTTGTAAAAAGTGCTAAATAAATAAAATTGACTTGACTTTCTCTGTATTTCTGTTTCTCCTCGTCACCCAGCTTGTTCTCAGCATCTGTCCTGGCGTCCTCCCGCCTTTCCCTCTGCCTTGTTCGTCCATGCATGCCCTCTAATTATGTTTTTTTCCCTCTTGCACTTGTCTCTGCACTTTGAGATGGGAAAAGAAAGGAGGAAAGCATGCATCCCTGCGTCCACTCTTCCCTTCTTTTTTGTCTTTCTGCTGCCAGGACATTGTCATGACAGCAGTAAACATTTATGCAGTGTGGTGGTGGACGGTCCTGAAAGCAGGCCAGGCCTAGAACCACCTCCTGCTGCAGGAATGGGGAAATTCGGCTAAAATACTAAACAACCAGCCACCAGCCGCTGTTTTGGCATGACACATAGAGAGAGACTGTCTTTAAAGTGATCCTATCTCGTATAAACAGGGCCTCAGGAAGCACAGTGGTCTGTGGGCAAACGCGCTGCGATGTCTCACTTACTGAACGCTAACTGCTGGAGGCAAAACATGAATTTGTTTTAATCTCACAAACAGGTTCTGCTCTGAAGGGCTCATTTGTCCTCATAATGTCCAGGCAGCTGTTGACTTAGGATGACTTTAGTTGGAAAAACAAAATTTCGCACAGGCATCATTAATACTGGAGATGCTGGAGACGCTAGGAACATGTTGCCACAACTTTTTGTTAAGGGCCATTTTATCCTCACCACTTTTCAAAAGACTGGTTATTTTCAGCCCCACCATTTTGAAACTATTCTTCCAGGTTGATTAATATGACTGCTACCCCTCCACTGATAAATACATTGCAATACATGGCAATCCACCCTCACACATAGCAACCCCCCTGCCCCACCCACTGTCAACAAACCCCACATTGGGGTTGGTGAGGTTCTTCAAACGATAAAAAAAGATAGTGGTGCCAACAATTAAACTGGTTTTCCCAAAGTTTTCTCCTGGTGGGCCTTGAAGGTACAGCATGTGAGCAATGGAAGGTAATTTACAATAAATAACTGAAACATTTTCAAATTTCAATTTAGTTTGAAATTAACATAGAAAATGTACAATAAAATACTTACGTTTTGGGTATTAAATTATGTTTAATCTACGTATTTAAGTTATTCTTCATTAATCTGATCTGTTTTTGATTCAGAGCGCATCTTATATCTTATCACTTGTAGGGAATCGTAACTGATGAAATTACGTTGTGCTGTGATTAAAGGCTTGGGTGACCTGCAGAAAATTTGTTTCAGAGTTCAGATTGGGCTGCGGCGTTCCTGAGTTCAGGGATGTATTCAGTGAAATAGACACATAATGACTCTTTTTTTGCTATGTGTAGATTCATCCCTTGTTCATGTGAAAAATTATGTTCCTCCCAATCTCCTGCCCCCAACCCCACTGTTTTCTGAATCCACCTCTGCTTATTTGAGAATAGGCAGACAAAGCTTTACTACCATATCTGTGTATATGTCTGAGCACAGGGTGTGTGTGTGGGTGGGGGGTGGGGGGGGATCACACACAGCTGTGATGTCACTTAAAGTCTGAATGTAAATGTGCTGGCCAGTCATGCCAGTGTAAACTGCCTTTACACACTCCGCCATATGGGACACATTAGAGTAGAACAACATTTCCCCTTCTGAAAGAGGGAGCGCTCTATTAATGTCCGGCACATTCCTGCATAGTTCATGTTCTCTTTCTCTCTCTCTCTCTCTCTCTTTCTCTCTCTCTTTCCCTGTACTTCTCTATCTGGTCTTAATTTAGTTCACTACATCAGTATGTTCATTTTCTGATCACGCATGGTCCACCCACAGGTGTGATCGTAGCCATAGACCCACAAGGTCCTTGGGTGTTGCTCTGACACCCTACTGTTTTTAATACTCTGATTTGGTGTGAAATGGTTCAGACTGTGATTTTTTTTTTAACACTGATGATGAATGTAACCAAACGTCACGTTGCCAACGCAAATATAGACAGTTTATTTCCTCTTCAACGACCCCCAGTGAATCTCCACACATCTCTGAGTGTTTCTATAGAATGATGATGATGGTAAAAAGTAAATCTTAAATAATTTTCTTTGGGGGACCACCTCACAACACCCTGCATGTATCCCCTCACAACACCCTGCATGTATCTATTCATCAATGGGTTTAGTTTTAGGCCGAGAACTTCTCAAACTCTGGTTAAACAATGTTTCAGGCATCAAGTATGAAATGTAACACAAACCGGGCTCCATTCATGTTGTCCAATTTGATTACATTTCTGCCTTTTTAAAAAGGATTCTCTCCATCTCTCTCTCTCTCTCTTTTTTTCTCACCCTCTGTCTGATCAAATACGGTAAATGTGCCTTGTATTTTCCATCTTATCAGGTCTCCAGGGGGGGGTGGAAGGGCTGAGGGTGAGAAATGGGGGTAGAGAGAGAGAGAGGGAGAGAGAGAGAGAGAGAAAGGCACAGGGAAAGAGAGGAAGAGAGAGGGAGAGAGAGAGGAAGAGAGAGGGAGAGAGAGAGAGAGAGAGAGAGAGAGAGAGAGAGAGAGAGAGAGAGAGAAGAGAGAAGGGAGAATTCCCTGGACCCACACCTGTGTTCTTCATCTACAGGACTACATAACAGATGAGCAGAACATGCTCATCACAAAGGCCTGGAGAATCCATCAACACCACCCTCTTACATACACACACACACACACACACAAACACACACGCTCAGGAAATTATTTCAGTAATTCAGTTAATCTTTAAAAAATAATAGGGTTGTGTCCCACTGCAACCCACAGAGTCATAAAACACAAGCAGTAAACACAAATAAGCAAAACCAATAAATGCAATAAAATCAATAACCGTGTAAATAAACTCTTTGGTGTGTAACAGTGATTAATATCGTTGTTTATGTATCTTTGTGTTTGTGCATATTTATTTTTTCTGTTCTGATTTAATGTATTGATCTGAATCACTTTTGTGAATTTAAGCTATTTTAGTGTATTGATCTGAATCACTTTAGAGCAGGCCTATGAGGTCACTAACGTAGCTCTTCATTTTGTTCAAAATGGGCCTGGAGCCCTCCCCCACCGAACCACAGACTTTCTGGCTTAATGTGAACGCATTACCACTTATTCTTTCTGGGCTGTAATTTTGGGATTATTAACATGAGTTTAGGTTCTTTAAACCTACACAAACACACAAACACACAAACACACACACAAAAACACAAACACAAACACACACACACACACACGTAACCAGCAGTACACTACTTATACTATTAGCAGTATAACAGAAGCATATATTTCTCTGATTTTTTTCATCTATTTTTTGGCAAGCCCCACCTCCTGGCCTGAAACTGATCAGTAGTTCTGCTGGGTTTGTTGCAATATAGGTGGGGGAGAAAAAAACTACATGGACCATTAGCACAGTTTTGGGGTTTTTTGTGCTGTGTTGTTGGTCTTTTGCTTTGTAGGCTGCCATTAAGGCACACAGTGCAGATTTTATCTAAAAACTAACGTCTTGCTTTTGCACTTGAACAGAAGCCTCCTTCACAGAGCTCACAGACCAAGTGCATGTCAACACTTTATGAAGAACAAAAGAGAAAGAACTGCAGCAGAAATCCACATTATAGGGGAAACTGGTATCCCAGGTTTAACTCTGTAGACCTCAAAATCAACATGTTTGGAGGTTTTTGAGAAAAAACCTGAATGGCATTATGGTGTTCATCAGGTCTCCTGAATATATTTTAATGTTATATTCAGTTGCACCACAGAAGAACAGGGAAAGGAGGCAGAGAGACCACCACTAAAGCTCCCTCTAACTTGCAATATGTACCAACATATGTGGTCTTTAAAGAATCAATGTGACTGTAAAAAAGGCCTGACTGTAAACACTACAGATTCATACTGGATTAAATTAGCTAAACAATTAATATTGTCAGACATGCTACAAATTCATACTGGATTAAAATCACTACACAGTTATTATTGTCAGGCTGTCTAAACTAAACACACTGCAAATTCATACTAGATTAAAATTACTTCACAATAATGTCTGTCAGACTGTGAAAAATACACACACTGCAGATTCTTACGGGATTAAAATCACTCCACAGTTATTAGAGTGAGACTGTAAACACTACACACACTGCAGATCCATACTGGATTAAAGTAACTCCACAATTATTGCTCATATATAACCTATGAATGAGCATCACATGAATCAGAAACAAGTGATCCAGTTGCAAATGAGTCTTAGGTAAACACACAGTGCATAGAACTCACCTTTTAGAAGCAGGGTCAGCTTCAGCAGCAGCAGGTGCTTTCGAATCTCCATTTGTAAGTAACAGTAATTTTGTCCCTTTCTTGTCGTATCTCGTTCTCTGTTGTCTTCTTTCCCGCCCTTCTGAGCCTCCGTAGGCTGCTTAGGTGTGGTGTGTGCGCATAGTGAGCCCCAGTCCAACAGTTTCAATAAACTCCACTCTTTCACATTGTCTGCATAAGACAGAAACATAAGCGGTCAATAACTGGGCTGTTTAGACACTAATGGCTCAGACTTTACACCTATGACTGAATGCACTGGGCACTTACAGTACATCAAGGATGGGCAATACAGCAAAAGTAAATCACTTTTTTAGTTAAAATCTGTCTATTTTTCAAACTTCCAGCATCAAAAAGTGGTTAATATATAGACAAAGTTGTTCAGAGTGGGTTTGGTGTGAAACACTGACTCTGACAGTGGTGGTGAATGAACCAGATAAAGACATTGTTTTACCAGAGTTTGAAAAAGCTTTTGGCCTAAAACTAAACCCATTAATGGTGGAAGGGTACATACAGGGTGTTGTAAGGCATAAATAGTCCCTCAAAGTGATTTAGCTTAGATTCACTATTTTATCATCATCAACATTCCACAGAAACACCCAGGGACACGTGGAGCTTCACTGGAGGGTTTGGAGAGGAAATAAAATGTCTCTATTTGTGTTGGAGACATGACGTCTGGTTTCATTCACCACCCACTGTAAAGAAATCCCAGTATGAACCATTCCACACAAAACGCACCATACATAAGTCTGCTTACACTAAATTATGGGGGAATTTTGGAAATCAGTGGAATTGCACTTTAAACTGACTGATACAGTGTTTTTTTTCTTTAAATCACAACCCTCTCTAGCTAGCCAGTGTGCTACAGTTCTAACTTTGCTAGTCTTTTGGTTAGCTTATAGCTTATCCCAGAAAATAATAATATAGTTTGTCCAAAAACATACATGAGCAAAAAAAAGTTTGAATGAGCAATGCAAAATTTGGTAGTGTTAATGCTAAGATTTGGGTGGGTTAGTGCTACAATTTGGGTGGGAAATGCCAAAACCTTAATGGGCAATGCTAAACTCTGAAGAGGTTAATGCTAAATTTGGGTGGGTTAATGCTACTATTTGGGTGGGCAATGCTGACATCTCGATGGGCAATGTTAAACTCTGGAGAGGTTCATGCTAAATTTGGGTGGGTTAATGCTAAAATTTGGGTGGACAATGCTTAAATTTGGATGGGTAACGCTGCAATCTGGAGGGGTAATACTGAACTTGATTGCAGGATTTGGATGGTCAATACTAAAATTCTTCTGCCAACGTCTAGGTCCAGCCATAATTTTACATAAGACAAAAGTAGCAAGTAACAAGCAACAAGCTAATTTAAATGTCTGTCACTGAAACTGTGTCAATTAATTTAATGAGGTAAATAGTTACAATACTCCGTACTGCCAAAAGTAGTGAAAAAACAGTAACATGTAACTTTGTTACTGGCTGTGGTGAAATGTGTGGGTGAATACTACTCTTCAGTAACTCTCACTCCATCCTACAGAAAAACGAAGGAAAACAACATCTTGGCAGATTGACTACATTCAGGGTAACAGGAAAAATGCATAAATTACTTTTCTGCCCAAATTTTGACTAAAGGATTATAATGAGAATAAATATTTTCTGCTGGTGCAGAGCTCTGTCAGCCTGATCTGTCTTACCTCATGTGTCTCCATGTGGAGCCTAGAGCCTCTGCTGGAAGCAGAACAGTGAAAGTCCACAGTGCAGCACCTGCCGTGGTGAACAGAGTGCTGACTTAGGTCCCGTCCCATTAAGTGCTGAAATAAACACACACAGACACACACTACTGGTGCCTGGGCTGGTCCAGGAGCTTGCCCCCGTGAGCTCCTGCAGGACAGAGAGTTGTGCAGGTCTGCTCTGAGGTGAACAGCAGGCAGTCAGGATTTTACTCCTCCGCTGCTGAGCTCCTCTCACTCTCTCTTGCTCTCTCTCTCTCTCTCTCTCTCTTTCCCTCTCTCTCTCTCTCTTTCCCTCTCTCTCTCTCTCTTTCTATCTCTCTTTCTGCCGTGCTCCCTCAAAACACACACACACTCAGGGGGGAATGAAAGAGTGTCTTTATACAGAGCGGAGAAAAACCCTCACTCTACTTCAGACTGTGCGTCCCAAAACCACATACATGCTCTCTCTCTCACTCTCTCTCTCTCTCTCTCTCTCTCTCTCTCTCTCTCTCTCACACACACACACACACACACACACACACACACACAC
>JBBPDA010117065.1:1455-28097 GCA_037974385.1 Arnoldichthys spilopterus | reverse complement strand
CTGTCCATGATTATTTTAGCAGGAAAATGCCATGCCTCATTCTCACTCACTACAACAGCCTGACTTTGCAGATACAGAGTGGGTGGTCCTTACTGGTCTGCCAGCAGTCGAGATCTTTTTTCTATTGAAAATTGATGGGTCTTCATGAAAAGTGGACCCAGACAATCGCCACTATGGTCAGTTGATTTGCTGAAGTCTTGTGTCAAGCAAGAATGGTCAAAAATAAAAACTTGCAAAACCACAATAATCCGTTTCCAAATGCTTAATTAGTGTAATTAAAAGTAAAGGTGACACAAGACTGACAAACTTATTTGAGTGTGTTGCAGGCATCAAATTCTTTTATCAGTTAAACAATTGTTCAAGAGAGTTAACAAATTTTCACTAACTGCTGTAAGTGCAGTTTTTGTTTCAGAACCAGTTACAGTGTCGAACCAGGACAACTAGAGCTCGGGCTATAGATGTTTAAGCAAAAGAACAAAGAAAATAGACCTCTACTATGATGCTAATTTCTGCTAGTGTTCATATGAGATTCTAGTAGTGTTTTAGTTTGAATGCATGTAAACATGTTTTAGCCATTCTAGAGTAAACACATCTGTCATCTGAAGCCAAGATGGTGTGACCGAAGCCAGACACCTTCCTGTTTGCTCCATCTAGACTGTGCATTTACTTTACTTTTTACCTTTTTCTAGTTGCTTCTTATATTGTATATTGGTTGTTATTGTGAAGATTGTTCAATAAAAAGATTTGTTCTTTGTTCTTGCTCTTTTTAATTCATGTACATTTAATATTGGTTAATGAAATAATTTCACTAACTGCTGTAAGTGCAGTTTTTGTTTCAGAACCTGTTATAGTGGTGAACCAGGATAACTAGTGCTCAGGCTATAGATTTTTAAGCAAAAGAACGAAGAAAATACACCTCTACTATGATGCTAATTTCTGCTAGTGTTCATATGAGATTTTAGTAGTGTTTTAGTGTGAATGCATGTGAACATGTTTTAGCCATTCTAGATTAAACACATCTGTCATCTGAAGCCAAGATGGCACGACCGAAGGAATCCACAGGAAATGCAACTCAGTCCAACTCAGACTGAGAGAACGTCCACACCGGCCACCGCTACCCAGCATTTTACTTGCCAATGTCCAGTCATTGGAGAACAACCTGGACGGTCCTAGAGCCAGAGTAAAGTTTCAGTGCAACATCAGGTACTGCAACCTTCTTTGTTTTTCCAAGACATGGTTAACTCCTGCGGCTTTCTCCATGTTTTGAGTGGACAGAACAGCTGAGGCTCAGAAATCCAAAGGCGGTGGAGTCATGGTTTCATGTCCAACAACAGATGGTGTGACCTTCAGAACGTAATCACTCTATCCCAGTCCTGTTCGCCTCATTTAGAGCACCTGACCATCATATGCCAGCCATTCTACCTGCCCCGGGAGATTACAGCGGTGATTGCCACGGCTGTGTATGTTGCACCTCAGGTGGACACAGGTATTGCTTTGGCTAAGCTACATGAGGTGCTAAATGACCAACAAAACAAACACCCAGACTGTGCTTTAATTGTAGCAGGTGACTTTAACAAAGTGAAGCCCAGGCAGGTCATGCCAAGTCTTCACCAACATGTCTCCTGCTCTGCGAGGGGAAACAGCACACTGGACCATTGCTACACTCAGGCAAGGTTACAAGTTAATGCTGCAGCCGGGATTTGGGAAAAGTGAGCTTGATGCCCTTTTCCTGATCAAAAAGAAACTCCACCCTTGTCACCCAGGAAGCCCCGGTAGGTAAAATGCTGGTCTGACCACTCGGAAGCCATGCTGCACAACACGCTTGATGACGTGAACTGGGAGGTCCTCCGACTCAGCTTAATGTCAGTGAGGTTACGGAAGTAGCTCTGAGTTTCATCAGTTTTCTTGCAGACCAGATCATCCCCTCTGTGACAATCTTGGTTTGGGAATTGGTCAGCTGAAGACCATAAAGCTATGCAGAGAGTGATCAAAGCTGCAGAATGCTGCTGTAGGTCTGATCTGCGCTACAGGACCAGAGCAGTCAAAAGCGTTAAAGACTCTTCCCACCCTAGTAATTGTCCCTTCCGCCTGCTGAACTCAGGCCTTATCAGGGCCTTATGACCAGAAAAGTTAGGACATGCCACACATCCATTAGGACTCACATGGACCCTACTTGCACTACAGACCAGACACTATAGCACTGCCTATAACATTATGCTACTTGCACAATCACTGCTTGCATATTTGCGCATTGTCAGTCACTTCACACTTATATTTTTACATACGTTCTGTAACAGCTTATGTACAGATTCATGTAAGTGTTTATATATTGCTTGTGTTTATATAATGTTTATTGTTAGATTCTACTCTATTTATCATATATATTTTGCTCTTCTGCTTTGTTTTCTTCATCTATATACCATTGCACAGACATTGGAGTGTTCAGTGATACATTTCACTTCACATTGTACTAGTATAACTGTGTATGTAACAAATAAACATCTTGAATCTTAATACTTGAATCTTGAAGCTTGTCAAAGGACTATTTAGCCTTTCAACATCCATCTGATCACCCCCCACCACCCCCCAATGAATGTTTTATATGATTTCGGCCCAAAGGCTTCTGCAAACTCTGGTACACAAATGTCTCAGGCATTAGGCAGCATTTTCATAACCATTTCATGTTTGAGGAGCATTTAGAGGAACCAGACATCTGGTTCCATTCACCACCACTGGAAACAATTCAGACTCTGTAAGTTTCTGTACAACATTTTAAATGTAGTGCTGACATCCTGTGTATGTCCCCCCCCTATGGTGGGATTTAAGTGTACATTTTAGGCCAAAATCTGCTCAAAATCATTGTGCACAAATGTCTTCTGTTGAAATATCAGGAAACAAAATGCTTCAGCAGGGCTTTTAGCCAGTTAGGCCAGTTTGGTTAGATGCTGCAGAATTTCTTAACCCCATTAAAGTGAGGTTAAGTCGCTGGAAGACATCCAAAGGCAGTGTTTAAGCAGTAAAAGCTGGGAGGGGCTTAACAAGGCTTGAAAAAGTTTTAGAAGTGTGCTAGTAGGGATGCAACCCTATAACCTGCTGGTCCTACAGGATGGCTTACAAGCAGGCATCAAGAATGTTGGGTCAAGAAACCCAGACACACACACACACACACACACAAGAACAAAAACTGAAACTGAAAATTTCCTTTAACTATCCACTTCAAACCCTCTGAATTCCTTGTCAGGAGTTCTATGATAGCATCAATATGTCACACATCAGAGCTGATGATGTCCTGTACAGTCCCATATACCCCTTCCCATACTCTGTCTGCTGCTTTCTGTATCTTTCTTGTGTAATCTTTAGCATGAAGAAAACATACTATTGTAAGGGGTGGAGCCCCTTAGTGGACATTAGGGGAGTTGTCTCCCTCTGGTGGCCAGAGCTGGTAAACCTAGCATTAGCCCCAAAGCCCAAGGGTCCACAGCTGTTGTGGATCAAAAGCCCAGCTCCCAGCGCTCCAGAACTCGCCCGGGCCTTGGTGGATCTGGGGAGGTCGCTCGGTGAGCAGAGCGATGGAGTGGGTAGTGGCAGCATGGAGCACGCGGGACCTAGCAGCTTGTCGCTACGAAGACTTTGTCGCTCAGCTGAGAGAAGTCTTTGATTTCCCTCACAAGGGGAGGAGCCTAGCATGGGAGCAGCCCCGTCCCGTTTTCCAGGCCAGGAGGAGCTGCCGTGTGCTGCCGACAGGGTCCCGCCCTTCCCCCACGGCGCTGGAGCCTGTAAGTTTTGGGTCGGCTCAGTCCAGATGTCACTGACTGCGCAACACTTTGCTGAGGCGGTGATTGCTACGCTTTGCTCCCCTTGGACGTCGCCGGCTCAGCCTTGTTCCATCCAGACGTCGTGGGTGCTTCCTGTCTCCCCCTGGACGTCGCGGGCGCTTCCTGTCACCCCCTGGACGTTGCGGGCGCTGTCTGGCTACCCCCGGAAATCGCTGACATCACCTAGCTCTGCCTATGCGTCCCCCAGGCCCCAGGGAGAGAGGCAGATCCTGTGGAACGCCAGGGGGTGTTCCATAGAGAAGGGAGTATGTAAGAGGTGAAGCCCCTTAGTGGACATTAGGGGAGTTGTGTCCCTCTGGTGGCCGGAGTTGGTAAACCTAGCATTAGCCCCAAAGCCCAAGGGTCCACAGCTGTTGTGGATCAAAGGGCTAATTGCGGGAATTACTTAAGCTCCGGGCAACCAGAGGGAAGCGCGAAGACTACTCGTCATTTTCACATAGTATTCTGAGCATTCTAGTCCGTATAAATACCTTGTTTTACCTAGCCTTGTTTAGACGTTGTTCTTGCCTTGTCTTGGATTGCTCCTATGAGAACCTTGCTATCTCGACCACGCTTTTGGAATGCCTTTGTGTTTTGACTGCCTGGCTTTATGTTATATAAAAACCCTTTTTTGAATCGCATTTGCATCCTGAACCCTCCTATCATGACAACTATGTACTATTATGTACTATTATGTAACTACTGCCAAAGATAAGTATAATGTAAGAAATAGTGTCATAATGTACTTTGTAATAATAACATATAAATTAATAATAAAAATAATAATAACAGGAGAAATAAAAAAAGACCTGCCACACTAGGAGTATACTTTAGTTGTAGTAGTAATTTATTTTTATATTTTTAAAACAATCTTCCAATATAATAATAATAATAATAATAATAATAATAATAATAATAATAATAACTACAACAACTATAATATATTCACTGAAAAACTGTAGGCTGAAGCTTTACCTCATTATACTGCTCCCTTTTACATCAATTCTCACAGGCATCTCTTTTATTACAAAAACTACAAAACAAAACTAGAAATTTTCCATACACAGTTCAAATCTCACTTTTATATTTGTTTACATGTTTTTAAAGATTATTTTTAGATTCTCAGAATTTAAGAAACAAACACTCTTAATGCTTTGTCACAATAATTCTGCATGTTTACCCCCCTTTAACAGATAAACAGATCATTATATTGATCCTCACCTGTATCTTTACAAACAAGCCTGTTCCTCACACAGGCTCTTTTGAAATCTACACAATCAGGTAGAAAGTACATTATTCTGGACTTATTGCAGCATGAATATCAATTAGATGATGCAATATTAAAGTACATGATAAGCAAAAAACAGTGTGTTGATTGGTTCATAATAATAAAAAAAACTATATTTTAAATTTTAATAAAAGCTATAATTCTTATAGCTTTGTTCTGTAGCTGGAAATCTGGATGGGTGTTGGTTTTGCATGTGGTTGGCATATGTTGTACTAAACAATTTTTTAAAAACTGAATTCAAAAGAAGCACCTACCCAGCTTGCATTGCTAATATTCTATGCAGTGTACAAATGTGAATTTCATTGTAAAAACACAGGCAATGTATAATTCTGTTTGGTTTCAGCAGTTCTACAAGCTTTTAGGAGCACATAAGGAGCATTTTTATTCCCTCTGGTGATGAATCAGTAATGGAACACTGTTTATGCATCCTAAACAGTGTGTGTAACATTGCCATCTAGTGGCCTAACACTGTCACTACTCTTTTCCCTTCATCTTTAACACCAATCAGCCATAACATTAACACCACCTGCCTAATATTGTAGTATGTTGTGAGGTGGGCCCTAATGGGTCAAACTAGTCCAGCACATCCCAGGTGCTTGATCAGATTGAGATCTGGGGAATTTGGATGCTGAGTCAACACCTTGAACTCTTTGTCATGTGCCTTAAACCATTCCTGAAAAGGGCTGAAAAGAGGCCTCTGCCATTAGAGAACACCTTCACCATGTAGGGGTATACTTCATCTGCAGCAATGTTTAGGTAAGTGCTACATCCACATAAGTGCAGGACCCAGGTTAACATGACTCTGGTTTTACTGGAGTATTTTGTTACTAACCATGTGAGTCCCTCTGTCTAAAAGTAGATGCTGAACCAGATTTGGACATTTCAACAGGATAATGATCCTAAGCACACTAGCAAATCCAACAACAATTGGCTCAAAATCAGGATTTTTAAGCCCCATTGAAATGTTGTGTGTGGTTTTGGAAAGGGCAAACATGGAAGAAAACCTTCAAATATCTTGAACTGAGCTGAATACATTTTGCAAAAAACAACTAGGCAAACTGCATTCAAATTGTTTTTCTACTAAAAATTGAAAGGTGCAATACTAGCTTCTGGGGTCAACAATATACCTACTTTCCCCACCGACAAAAATTACATCTATTAATATTTTTAGTTGAATAAATTGTTGAAAAAGCTGCTTTTCCTCATCGTTTTGTTTAGGTAGAACACTTTTATCTTCAGGCACTGTATTCAAGAGGATTAAATGCTCAAATATGTTGAACTTATTTTTTCACATGACTCTCTCTCTCTTTCTAATATATATTTTTATACCTCTGGTGTGGGATGTTTTATGCGGATCATAAATGGACTGTGTTATCAACAGCAGGTGCAATAAGGAAAAGGAGAACTGAGCTTAGTCATTAACTTTAGACTTTATACCTCTGGAAACCAAAGAAAGAACACTTCATTCTCAAGATTCACATTGAAAAAGTAAGATATTTTCATATTTATATGTTGCCTATTATGTCTAAATACAGTGTGTGTCATGCTGTGTGTTTGTGTATGTGTATGTGTACATAACACACACATACACACACACACACGCACACAGCTTTTCTTGTTTTCTATCTTTTTTTCTTAAGTGGAGAAATCACAAAAATATTGTATTGTGGACCAAGTATCCTGAGAGTGTCATACTGTACTTAGTAGATTTCAGTTTTAATTTTTATTTTATATGTTATCAAAGAGTTTGAGTGTAAATCAGCTGCTACTTGAGTAAAAAGTGTTCTAAAATGAAAGTTATTATTATTATTATCAGTAGTATTTGTACTAATATATGCAGTCACAAACGTATAGTGTATTAGTGAAAGTGACTCTTTGTCGTTGTGAACACACTCAAGCACCACAACAAAACGTTACCTTTGCATTTAACCCATCACACATGCACACGTGGAGCAGCGGGCAGCTACCAACAGCACACGGGGAGCAGTGTAGTGGGATGGTACCTTGCTCAAAGTAGTGCCCTGGGACTCAAACCTGCGACCTTCAGGTCTCAAAGGCAGCGTCCTAACCACTGCCCACCATTAGCCTGCGATAATCTAATAAACTTATTGATAATAAACTTAATATCATTGGTGTTGTGAAAAAAACTTGCATCTCCATCTGTCTAATATGAAAACATGATCTTTAACACTGAGCTACATTACATTATATTCCATTTTTTTCCATTAACCTACATTGTTTTATAATTGGCTTTATAGTGCTTTTTCTATGAGATTATATTGCCTTTATTGCCTATAGTGTCTTTTGGGGGAATTTTATGGGGTTTGTTATTTTAATATTACTTTGTCAGTCCTTCAACCAGCAAAGCACATGCTTAAGCCTCATTCAAACACCAGTCCAGGCTAAAATACTCCTTATAACTTTAGGATTCATGGGCGGGGCTTAAGTGATGCAGATTTCATAGGAAGATGTATGTAAGTGGGACATCTTAAAAACAAACAGGGTGTAAAATAGGTAGGGGGTGTCAGTAGTTCAAGACCTACAAATAATCTCTAGGACACCCCCCCCCCTCAATAAATAGAATTGTATTATTATTATTATTATTGTTGTTGTTGTTATTATTATTATTATTGTTATTTTTATTGTTATTGCTGTTGTTACTGTATTTTTCCTCTTACTTTTCAGAGATCTGAGGTTTACCTGTGACAGCAATGACGTAAATCATGTAAATAACTTGAATAAGTGATTTGATATGAACTGTAGTCTCTTATTTTGCATGTTTTTAGATAAAAGGCTGGTGAGGATGAGTGACATTGAGGACGACACTGAGATTTCCTTCTCTGTGAAAGTGAGTTTGTGTTTTTTTCCCCACAAACCAGCTATAGTTTTACATCTTATCCTGAACTCAATATGCAGGGACCATCAAATTGAATACAAAGTTTTTGGTTTGTTTGTTTGGGATTTTTCCTGTTTCCCATTGTGTGTCCCAAGATTCCCATTGTGCTGAACTGTGATGTCCTAACTGTGGTTTGAACTGAGCCAGGACTCCTGTGTACCATGACTCCCTGACAATTACATTATCAAACACGAGGAGATAGTTCAGTGTGCTTCAGACAGAGAAAATGAGCCTAAAGTCAATTAGGTCATTAAAATATATAAAACAATAAAAGTACTATTTTCTTAAGTTAAAAAAAATTTCAACATTAATAAAGAAAAGCAATATATATTAATGGACTAAATGGACTAGTTTACATGCTTCTTTTTATTTTAAGAAGTGTGTGTGTGTGTGTGTGTGTGTGTGTGTGTGTGTGTGTGTGTGTGTGTTATTGTGATCCTCAGTTCCTGAACCGAGTGGAGGTGGTCCGTCAAGACGGGATGCAGATACTGATCGAGGCAGCATTGTCCTTACAGGTCCTTAAGAGGAACCCACTCATTTAAAACAGTACAGTTATAGAGTCAGAGCAAAACCAAGAAACAAGTAAAACTTAATCATAGATTTGAGGAGTCACAGAGTTCAAGTAGAATAAAACAGAAAAGAAAAAGAAAGAAAAAAGAAATAAGGGAGGACAGAAAAAATAAAGGAAGGAAAAAAGAAAGCAAACAATGAAAACGAAAGACAGAAAGAAAGAAAGAAAGAAAGAAAGAAAGAAAGAAAGAAAGAAAGAAAGAAAGAAAGAAGGGAGGACAAAAGAAACAAAGACAGAAAGAATAAAGGAAGGAAAGGAAGAAAGAAATAAAGAAAGAATGGGAGGACAGAATCAAGAAAGACATAAAGAAGGAAGAAAGGAAAGAAAGAAAGAAAGAAAGAAAGGAAAAAATGAAAACAAGAAAGACAGAAAAAACAAGGAAAACAAGAAAGAAAGAAAGAAAGAAAGAAAGAAAGAAAGAAAGAAAAAAGAAAAAAAATGGAGAACAGAAGAAATAAAGGAAGAAAAAGGGAAACAATGAAAACAAGAAAGAAAAAAGAAATAATGAAAAGAAAGAAAGAAAAAACAGTGAAAGAAAGAAGTTAAAGTGTGAGTGGCATGTGAGCATTTGTGTGGCAAGTGTGTGTGGCCTGTGAATGGCATTGCTCTGTAGGCTGCTTTGGAAATGCTCTGACTGTGTCTTCTAGCCATGACAATAAGACCCTTGTCAATGTGGCTTAGGTTCATTTGCTCACCCATTTTTTTGGTTTACAGTACAGACTTCAAGAACGGAGTGTTTACTTGCTGCCTAATATATATATATATATATATATATATAGATGTATTTTTTTTTTTTTTTTTTTTTTTTTTTTAATTCATCCCTTTTTGCAGAATCCTGACAGAGAGAGTGAAAAGGTGAAAAAGAAAAAGACCAAAGTGCACCTGTTTCTCTCCCGAAATGCCATTGACATCCTGGAGCACAAAACCAAGGTGGAGTTTTTAGATCATTGTAAGATTTTGGTTTTGTTTTTCTTTGGCCATATATCCTGCCTTTTAAACCTGTTTCTGGTTTCCTTGTCTCCTCCATTGTCAGGTGTTTCTTGTAATGTGCTACTATTTAGTCTCTAGTGTTTGGTTCAGTCCTCGTGAGTTCTCTGCAGTTTATCACTGTTGTAAGACCTTGTGTTGTGTTATCTCAGTCTGTAGTCTTTGATTTGTATTATTCATAGTTTATGTTCATTTGTATCATTTGTACGTTTATTAAAGTAAATTGACGAAAAGCCTTATAGCTTGCATTTACTTCCTAAACCCAAAAACATTACAATTATCAGGTGTCTGATTATTTGTCCTAAAGGGACATGTTTTCTCCAGGCCTTAATTCTGTATTTTTCTGGATTTATTTTTTGCTCTAAGATCCGTTTGACATTTATTGAACAAAAACAGTCATAATTAATTTCTGCAGGACTATTTTGCAACAACTCCTTATCCTTTTCAAATTAAGCAGTCTGTTTATGCTACTGTGCCTTCAAGATATTTGCAAATGAGCTCTGCTTCATAGGCCACCCTGTATTGTGCCTCATTCAAATAGCAGTCCAGGCTGAAATACTCCTTATAACTTCAGGATTCATGGGCCGGGCTACAGTGCTGCAGACTTCATAGGAAGATGAATGTAAATGGGACATCTTACAAACAAACAGGATGTGAAATAATAGGGGGTGTCAGGGGTTCCAAGACCTACAAATAATCTCTAGGATACCCTGCCTCCCTCAATGAAAAACACTCAACAAAATAATTTACTGACAATATGGTCATTCAAGTACCCGCACCCCCACCCCCCAACTTATCCACCTAATTTTGGGTGGACAACTCTACTCAATGTTAAGCAAAACAAACAAACTAAAGCTGAGCCACTTGAGGTAGATGCTTGTGTGTAAGGCTCATGCCATTGAGTCAACAAAGGGGGCAGGGACAGGGGTATTATTGTTAGGTAATAGAGTTTTTGTTGATGCTGGGGTGGAGGGGGTTAGTTGGACATTTAAATTTTCTTTTTTTAATCATCATATTGGGGGAAAGTTTAAGCATATTTTAGTATATTGTCTCTCTTTCTCTTTCTCTCACTCTCTCTCTCATTCTCTTTCTCTCTCTCTCTCTCTCTCTCTCTCTCTCTCTCTCTCTCTCTCTCTCTCTCTCTCTCTCTCTCTCTCTCTCTCTGCAGTTTATGCTGTACACCTGTGCTCTGTCTTCTGTGTCTTACTGTGCTGTTCACCAGACAAAGCCAAAACTCTTTGGTTTTATAGCCAAACACCCGGCCATCGATACCCACCACTGCTACATCTTCAAGAGCTCCAAGTTTGTGAGTACTGGCGGTGGGGTTTTCTGTGTTAGGAGATGTACATGCTGTTGAGTGTGTGTATTGTGGAACATGTGTTATGAATTGTCTGTGTTGTTGAGTGTGTGTGTTGTTGAGTGTCTGTGTTGTGGATAGTCTGTGTTAGAAAGTGTGTTGTAGTCTGTATGTGTTGTAGACTGTGCTGTTGAGTGTATATGCTGTGGAGTGTCTGTGTTGTTGATTGTGTCGCTGATTGTACGTGTTGTTGAGTGTGTTGTAAACTGTGTTATCGAGTGTATGTGTCATGGAGTGTCTGTGCTGTAAAGAATGTGTTTTTGAGCGTCTGTGTTGCGCAGTGTTTGTATCGTTGAGTATCTGTGTTGAGTGTCTGTGTTGTGGAGTGTGTGTGGTAGAGTGTCTGTGTTGTGGAATGTCTGTGTTGTGGGGTGTCTGTGTTGAGTGTCCGTGCTGTTGAGTGTGTGTTTGTTGTCAAGTGTGTTGTTAAGTCTGTGTTGTTTAGTGTCTCTGCTGCTGCAGGTGAGTGTTGCTGACCATTCTTCTGCTTTCCACTGTTCCTCGCCTCAGTCTCACTTGCTGGTGTCGGTGATTGGAGATGCGTTTCGAGCGAGTCAGCAGAGCACGGGTCAGAGAGGTAGCCGGGACCTGGTGGTAGAGGCGCTCAGACACAAGGTCAGAAAAAACCTCAGGAGCTACAGGAAACCCAATCAACCTTCATACCAGTATGAGTGAATGAGTGAGTGAGTGAATACATGAATAAATGAGTGAATGACTAAGTGAGAGAATGAGCGAGTGGGTGGGTGAGTGAGTGAGTGAATGAGTCAGTGAGTATATCAGTGAGTGAATGAATAAGAGACTGAATGAGACACTTAATAAGTGAGTAAGTGAGTGAATGAGTTTGTGAGTGAGTGAGTGAGTGAGTGAGTGAGTGAGTGAGTGAGTGAGTGAGTGAGTGAGTGAGTGAGTGAATATATCAGTGGGTGAATGAGTGAGAAACTGAACGAGAGACTTAGTGAGTGAGTGAATGAGTTTGAGCGTGAATGGGTTCGTAAGTGAGTGAGTGTTAATCTAAAGTGTGTTCACTCCTGTACAGAATAATGTCCTGCTGAGAGAAAACACAGAACTGATGAGGAAACTGAAGAAGGAAGTTGGAGATGTGAGTTTAACACACACACACACACACACACACACAGGCATGCACACATATATACACCAATCAACCATAACATTAAAACCACTGACAGGTAAAGTGAATAACATTGTCTATCTAGTTATTTCATTACAGTGGCACCTGTCAGGGGGGTGGGATATATTAAACAGCAAGGGCACAGTCAGTTAATGAAGTTGATGTGCAGAAAAAATGGGTGACTGTAAAGATCTGTAGCACTTGAAAAAGGACCTTATTGTGATGACCAAACAACTGAGTCAGAGCAGCGCCAAAACAGAAGGTCTTGTGGAGGGTTCCAGGTATGCAGTAGTTAGTACATACTGAAAGTAATCCATGGAAGAACAACTAATGAACAGGCAGTAGGGTCATGGGCACAAAAAGCTCACTGATACACTAGGCTAGCCCATCTGGTCTGGAAAGGTGTCAGAACACACAGTACAGCACATTCAGAGCTTTTTCAGCAGCATGAGGGGGGCCTACTTAATATTATGCATGTTATGTTAATGTTATGAATGTTATGATTGATCAGTGTATATATTTATTGGTGTAAGTGTGAGCTTGACTGTATTTTCCTCTTGTGTATTTCTCCTGCATTCAGACCAACCCTTATGAAAATGATGAGGAATCTGACACTGAACAACCCAAGTCACTTGGTAAATACACATGCGTCCACACACACACACACACACACACACACACACATATTTTTCATTTTTAAAAAAAGCCTTCCACTTTTTTTCTGTGACGGAGTTGATGACTTTTTACATGCAACATGAACATCCTACCATTTCACACTTTTGCGCTATTTAAACCTTATTTGCATTTTTACAGAAAAAAAAACATATTATCGCTTTATTTCTGTTTGTTAGTTGTGGGGTTACAATATAAATGTCATTGTTTGCACTTTTACTTCTATGTTTATTTGTGAAATAAATTCATAATCTATTTTGTAACCTCCATATATGGTTTAGTTTAACATTAGATTATGGTCAAGTTTTTTGGACCAATGTTTGTGTTTGACTTCTGGTCAAAAAGATTTTTATCGTTACCACAAAAGATACCATGAAATATCATGATATAGTTGTAATATATTGCCCATCCCTAGCGTATCTTTTTATCATCCTGGGCAAGATCTGGATTCCACATGCACCTCAATGCTGCCTTAAGATGACACATTTTGTATTAACAATTTAATTATTTTCATTGCAGTGAAATTTAGCTCCAAAGGGGATTTTCTGAGGAACACATGAGAGAGAAAGCGGGCAACAGTAAAGCTTCAATAAATGCTCACATGTCAGCTTAAACCATAATGTCTATAATATAATAAAAAGTGCAAACTTGTGTGTATTAAAGAAAAAATTTAATGTACACAGCGTTCCACTCTCCCCAGGTCTGGTCGGTCAGTTGGGACGTCCAAATTTAGCTTCTTTAACAGGGTTTTCACAAATCACCTCATGAACAGTAGCACTGATGTAAACTCAGTCATAAATACAGAGGAATTTGATCTGCGATCAGTCCTGCAGTGTGTACGTATATGTGTGTCAAACACAACTTTTACTGTAGCGTAGCTCTACCCCCCCATGTGTGATATATAATGTTAAACAATAAACTTTCTAACAGGTTCTAATGGGTTCTAACTATATAAAACAATTAAAGTTAATGAAGATTCAAAATTAGACCTGATAATTATTTTTACACTTTATTGATTTTTTTTTTTACACTGCTTTACATTTAACAGTTGGTCTAAAAGTAAAAAAATCACACCCTCCTGTTTTTGGAGGGTTTCTGATTAAGGTGTAACACTGTGGAATTTTTCATGATTAGAGTTAAGTTTGTGAACACTCCACAGTTCTGGAGTTACACAGGAAAATTCCCAAAAAGCGTATGCAACAATGGGAAAAATGTTAAAACCTCCCACTGAGGGTTAATGGACAAAGAAAAGATCCCAAGTGAGAAGCTTTAACAACAAAACTGTCAAATCACTACTGTTGGAGTGTGAACCACATGCAGTTACTGGTGCAGATGAAATGTTATATACGTTTGAAATATTACGGTTACCACCAGTACCGATATATTGTGACTAGTGCTGCCTGTGGTTCAAGTATACTCCATCCTCATAAAGAGATGGAGGGATGCGGTTTGAGCAGTTGGAGAGATGTTTTAGGATGAAAAGATATGGGTGATTATTGACTTTTTGTATTAGTGACAAAACTTGTGTTAATACTAAAATAAAAAAGCAAAATTTGGTTGCCAAACATGCATTGTCTGATCCACCACATCTGGGGGACATGTGTGAATGTGATTTTTTGCTGAACTACTGCTTTAACTGTTTGTCACATAACCAATAATAACTGTTATTCTGATTGTTTAAATAAATAAATGCTAACTGTTCAATGAGTACTGTGTTTATGAGGCTACACATGATGCTTATGTGGCCTAATATTTGACACTTTGGCTACTACAGATTAGCAGAAACTTCATGCAGTCAACATACTTGATGCACTCAAGACTTAAACTTACAGTCGTGTCCAATATTTTTTGCACCCCTGGTGAAATGACATCTGCACACCCTCTACAAAGACACACCACTGCACATTTTAATACACAATTACTACTATTTATGTGATCCATTTCATATATAAAGGGTATGAACTGATATCACTGTCCCACCAGATAGGTGTGCAGGTGGTCAGAAATTAAGGCGTGAGGTATGATGTACAAAGGTGGTTATGAATAAAGGTGTAAGGTGTGATGTATAAAGGTGTGCAAGTGAGTGATAAGTGCAGGTGGTCGGGAATGAAGGTGTGCAGGTATTGCAAAAATGTTGTAGAGTATGTGCAGGTGTTGTAGGCTGGTTTACAAAATATCAAAAGTTAAATCAATTATATAAACATTGCTAAAATTCTTTAATATTGATTTTCCAGTATCATCATCTCAAGATAATTAAATGTTTACTCACCATAAGAAATCTCAGTCTGTATTTCAGTCAGGTTTACATTTACACTTAATATACAGTATTATATTATTTAAAAGAAAATTACGCTTAAATATCTTTAATGTATGCCTAAATATCTTAAAATCCATATCATCAATATTTTACAATCATGTCCTTATGTATATAATTACATATATAGAATTTTAATCTATCGTTCATAAATCTAATAGTTTAAGCAGTAATGACACCGCTGTCCACAGGCGGCAGTAGAGAGCCGATCCCAGCCGCTACTTTAGCAGGCAGTGAAGAAGCGAGTAGCGGAACCAAAACAACACGCCGGTGAGAAGAGTAGAAGGGACACTATTTTCATCTAAACATTTTAAACTGGTAAGAAATGTGCTCGTTTTTTCCACTCAGGTGTTTTAACAGAGGCAGGGCATGATGGCGGCATCATGTGTGCAGATTATGTTCCTTGGTTGAGCTCAAAGAGATATTTAAGAAAAGCTCAACAGAGTCAACAAACATTAAAAGCACAGATCCGTAAACGTAACGACGTGTGTTTTTAATGCGTGTTGATATTTTTACGTTTTTATAGGTTTTTAAAGTTTATAGGTTAGGCGGTAAGGAAAAAGAACCAGAAGAGGAGTTGGTCACTGTTTTTTTTACCCTAAACGTTCTGGGTAAAATGTCTATTTGCGACCTATTTTTACCAGTGTTTCGATTCTTAAAATTAATCGGTTTTATATCGAACACGCAATTTGAAAGAGCGCAATTTTCATATGGCAAGGGCCGAAATTTTTGTTCTATCCAAAATGATACCATATAGAGGAGATTTTGGGGTAATTTAGTCATAAAAATGAAAACTAGTTATGCAAATCTTGAGAACTGGCGCTCTAGAACATTACATATAGCACTCAAGACGTTTTGCTGGGGAAAAGGGCCTGGGTAGAAGAAAAGACCAGTTTAAAGAAAATAATCGTATTTAAATTGCAATTTAAATCTTGGTTTTAAAATAGCACAGTAAGATTATTCTTAGATAGTACAGCCCTAGACCTAGAGCTAGTCAAAAGCTAAGCATCTGAATCTCTCACTATCATTAAACTCTTTCAGTTAAAACTCCTCAATATTGGACAATACAGGCTACAATTAAAATTGCAGCCCTTGTGGTTTGAAATCTCCACTCCTTGAAATACAGATTGTGATATAAAGACAGTTCTAAATCAAGCACTCTAGCCAATTAATGAGTTGCTTAACTGGATAAATTGGGAAAAAATAACTGGAAAATGCTCTGACTCGTCTATTCATCACACTGTGGCCCTTGCCACAGTGGCTCAGATGTTTATGGCTACACTTTTTTCCTGCTTTCAGCACATAAACCTCACAAACTGACTGTTCAGTTGCTGCCGAATATATGCCACCCCCCTTACAGATGCCATTATAATGCAATAACTAGATAGTCATTGGTATTCACTTCGGTCAGTGATGTTAATGCTATGACTGATCAGTGTTATATACTTTAGACATTGTGATTTTGATTACAATAAGACCGGAGCTTCTAAAATGATGCTGTACCTCTGTTTTAGTGTTTAGTGAAAGGTATATCTATATAATGGAATTTTTTTTTCTTCCAGATTGTGAAGCCGAATTGTGGAAGTTGCATGAGTTTCCCGGCTCATGGGCGCACATTTATCTCAAAGCTGCAGAGCCCTCCTGCCAGTCCCGCCCCATGGCAGTACAGCTCAGAGCAATGAAACTGAACACGATGACGATTCCCTGGGGGGTCTGGACAGACAGGAGGACATTGCCCAGTTTCCTTATGTTGAATTCACTGGACGTGATAGTATAACTTGTCCTACCTGCCAAGGCTCTGGCCGCATACCATCAGGTGACTGGCCACTTTATTAAAAACACCTTGTTCTTCCACTCACTAGACACTTTAATAGAAACATTGTTTCTTGTTGGAACATTTTCAGCACAGCTGGGGCACCAAGATGATCATGTGTATGTGTGATATGAGTTTATCGGTGTTGCTGCCAGGTTGAGTGTGATCCACCACCAAAACATATTCAGCCAACATAGCTTCTCTGGTCAGAAACTGAACCTCGATGAAGGGCTAGTAGCTACACACTATGGCTAGAAGCTAAAAACTGTACACCAGCCTGGTTGAGGGGATGGGCAGGATAAGGGTATATTTGTGTAGATATTGAACTTACTGACTTGATTAAAGTCCATTTTTAATTAAATGCAATAATTCTTTGACATTGGTCACATGACCAGCTGATTGGTAATGCTGATGTTGCCTGTGTTGTCAGTGTTGGAGAGTGACCTCTGATCGCTGTTGTTGTTTTACAGGTCAGGTGAATGAGTTGGTGGCATTGATTCCGTATAGCGATCAGAGACTGCAGCCTCAGAGGACGTAAGTACTTCGATGTCATTAGGGCTGCTTTTGTAAGATGCTGACCGTAGAAGGACATCACTTCAGAAGGATGTCAATTCAGATTGTGTGCGTGTATGTGTGTGTGTTCTTTCAAACCACCACCCACTGTTTACGTGGTGTGAACATTTCATAAAGAATGGACCAATAGAAATGGTCATGAATTATTCCCACTGTTCAAAGGCTTGCAATAGGTTGACCTGTCTGTCTGTCTGTCTGTCTGTCTGTCTGTCTGTCTGTCTGCATGCATGCATGTGTGCAGTCAGTCAGCTGGAATTAACTCCAGCTTCCCTGCAACCTGAAATGAAAGAAGCGTTTTGGACAATGAATGAATAAATTAATAATCCATGAGGGGACATTAGTCACTGCATTTTCTGAAGCCCTGAGCACACGCATAAATATCTTGACACTAACTCCATTCTGTTTCACTGTTTGCAGGAAGCTGTATGTGGGTCTGTCTGTGATCGTGTGCTTGCTGGTTTCTTCACTGGTGGCGTTCTTTATGTTCCCACGGCCCGTGGTGGTGGAGGATGGAGGGATCCGCTCTGTTATTGTTCTCTTCGACCACGAACAGAGCAGAGTCCTAATCAACTTGACTGTGAGTGAACTTAGCATGTGGGAGGCTTAGGACAAAGGTGTGATCAGCAAATGCTGATAAGCTCTAAGCATTGCATGTGCTTGAGTATTTGGTTATAGTAGAAAATACACTTATCAGTAGGGATTGGTATTGTTAGGAGCTTACTGGTGCTGCTTAGCAGTCTGGGACTTTAGCTGTATTCTTATTGGTACCTTTTGAAGATAAAATCTTATTAATAACATAATTAACAAAATAAATATGCATGTTTTCTAGTACTACAGATCTGTTGCGATCTCCGCCTTGTTTTGTAAACACAGGAATAAACTTTTCATGCGATACTGTCAAGACAGTAAGCTGACAAATACTCCTCTCACATGGGAGTTACAAAATTACTAAAACCATTATAATACAATAAAAAACATACACAATAATTTGTTAGTTTTAATTCTTTCTAATGACTTCAACTAGTTTGTGTATGTTTATTTAAGTATTTTGCAGTATCACATAAAATAAAAAGCTGCGTATGTGCCTGGCAGGCAGGCTGTAGTGAAGTGAAAGTGACAATTTGTACTCGGATTTGTACACACTCGGAGTAGCGGGCAGCTACCAAAAGCTCCCGGGGAGCAGTGTAGTGGGACGGTACCTTGCTCCAGGGTACCTCAGTAGTGCCTGGGCCGGGACTTGAACCTGCGACCTTCAGGTCCCAAAGGCAGTGTCCTAACCACTAGGTCAGCACTGCCCGTGTACTTTTCATATTTAAGTTAAGTATCATGCGTTGTGATGCCTTATATGTCTTACAATGTTTTAAAATGTTATTTAAAGTTTAGATTTGTGTATGTCAGTATACAAATCACATACAGTCATTAGCAGAACAGAACTTTCCACATACGCATGCAGATCGGGCAGTGAGACTAGTGTCTGTGGGCACGCATGCAAGAGAACGCTCTAGATTAATGTCTAAATCAATATCGGAGCTGGTCAGATACATTAAAAAGATTGCCTTTATTTAGAAATGAAAAATCTGTTTTATTACTAATTTTTATTAGTTCCGGAAAGCAATAATGTTAATGTCAGAGGTTATCCATACTCCGTTCTTTTAAACATTTATCCCAGGGATTGTTTAGTACCAGGTTTTGGTACCCATCCATACAAATCAGCCATAAAGTTACCACAGACAGGTAAGGAGAATAACATTGAATATGTAGTTATTTCATTACAATAGCACCTGTCAAGGGGGTTGGATGCAGTGCATCCGAAAAGTATTCACAGCGTTCCAGTTTTTCATTACAGCCTTATTCCAAAATATATTAAATTCATCTTTTGCCTCAACATTCTACACACAATACCCCATAACGACAAATTGAAAAAACATTTGTTAGAAACTTTTGAAAAACATACAGTCTTATACAAAAGTTTGGTCACCCCCAACAATTTTGGTGAGTTTGTAATTGAAAAGATGTTAACACAATATTTTCAGCAAACATTGATGCATCGTTACTTTTTATGCCATAAATTGAACAAATATAAAATTATTTAATTATTTAATTATTATAGCACTGTGCAAAAGTTTGGGTTCCAAAGTCTCTGATTCTTTTTTACAAGGTTTCAGACTTTAATCAGCTTGTTAGATCTGATGTATGGCAACAGCAGTCATTAGTAAATGTCAATTGCTGCCAAGCTTTACAAAAACCCTGACTCTTTAAACCCTGTGCACACACTTGTGAACACTGCTGTGTAAGACTCTGAAAGTGAAGGTTATTGATGCCCACAATGCTTGCACAGACAAGACCTTTATGGAAGAGTCTGCAGAAGAAAACCTTACCTGCATTCCTATCATACAATTCAATATCAAAAGTATGTAACAGAACATCTACAGAAGCCTGAGGCATTTTGGAAACAAGTGTTGTGGACTGATGAAGTTAAACTCTTCGGCCACAATCAGCAAAGGCATGTTTGGAGAAAAAAAGGAGCAGCATTTCATGAAATAAACACATTGCCAACTATTAAGCAAGGCAATCATCCATTGGGGTTGTTTTGCAGCCAGTGGCACAGGAAACCTTGCACAGGTGGAGGGAAGAATGGATTCCACTAAATACCAGTGATTTCTGGAAGCAAACATCACACTATCTGTAAAAAAGCTGAAGCTGAAAAGAGGATGGTTTCTATAACAGGACAATGATCCTAAACATACCTCGAAATCCACCATGGACTACCTCAAGAGACGCAAGCTGAAGATTTTGGTATGGCCATCACACTCCCCTGATTTAAACATCATTGAAAATTTGTGGGTAGATCCTAAAAGAGCTGTGCATGCAAGTCAGCCAAACAATATTACAGAACTAGAAGCCTTTTGCAAGTAGAAAGCTATAAAAAGCTATAAAAGGCTATAAAAAGCATTTGCAAGCTGTGATATCTGCCAGAGGAGGTGTTGCTAAGTACTGATATAGGGTGCTCAAACTTTTGCAGAGTATAAAGAGAGAATAAAAAGTAACTATGCGTCAATGTTGCATTTTTTTCAATTTCCTAGAAAGACTGTGTTTACATCTTTTCAGTTAAAAACGACAAAAATCTGTTCTTTATCAAGGGGTGGCCAAACTTTTGAATAAGACTAAGTATTCACGGCGTTTGCTCAGTACTTTTGGTGAAGCACCTTTGGCAGCAATTACAGCATCAAGTCTTTTTGAGTTTGATGCTACAAGCTTGGGCCACCTATTTTTAGGCAGTTTCCCCTATTCTTCTTTGCAGAACCTCTCCAGCTTCATCAGGTTGGATGGGGAGTGTCTGTGCACAGTCCTTTTCAGATCTCTCTAGAGATGTTCAGTCGGGTTCAAATCTGGGCTCTCACTTGGCCACTCAAGGACATTCACAGAGTTGTCCTGAAGCCACTGCTTTTTTTTTTTTTTTTTTTTTATCTTGGCTGTGTGCTTAGAGTTGTTGTCCTGTTGGAAGATGAACCCCAATCCAAGGTCCAAATTGCTCTGAAGCAGGTTATCCTCAAGGGTATCTCTGTACATTGCTGCATTAATCTTTCCCTCGACCCTGACTAGTCTCCCACTTCCTGGTGCTGAAAAACATCCCCACAGCATGATGCTGCTAGCACCATGCTTGACTGTAGGGTTGGTGTTAGCCAGGTGATGACTAGTGCCTGGTTTCCTCCAGACATACCGCTTGGCATTCAGGCCAAAGAGTTCAATCTTTGTTCCATTAGACCAGAGAATTTTGTTTCTCATGGTCTGAGAGTCATTCAGGTGGGCGGTCATGTGTCTTTTACGTTTGTCTGGCCACTCTACCATAGAGGGCTGATTGGTGAAGTGCTGCAGAAATGGTCTTGCCACAGAGCAATGGTGGAGCACCGCAGAGTGACCATAGGGTTCTTGGTCACCTCCCTGACTAAGGCCCTTCTACCTCGATCGCTCAAAGTGGACAGGCAGCCAGCTCTAGGAAGAGTCCTGATGGTTCCAAACTTCTTCCATTTACTCTTGATGGAGCCCACTGAGCTCATTGGGATCCTCAATGCTGCAGCAATATTTTTGTAGCCTTCCCCAGATCTGTGCCTCGATACAGTACTGTCTTGGAGGTCTATAGACAATTCCTTGGAATTCATGGCTTGGTTTGTGCTCTTACATTTACATTTCTTCATTTGGCTTTTATCCAAAGCAACTTTCAAGACCTTCCTCAGGGGTACCTCAGTAGTGTCCGGGCTGGGACTTGAACCTGTGACCTTCAGGTCCCAAGGGCAATGTTTTAACCACTAGGCCACCACTGCCACATGCACTGTAAATTATGGGACCTTTTATAGAAAGGTGTGTGCCTTTCCTAATCATGATCAGTCAACTAAATTTACCACAGATTGGCTGCAATCAAGTTGTAGAAACATGATGCACCTGAGCTCACTTTTGAGGGTCTTGGCAAACACTGTAAATACTTTTGCGAATGTATTAAAAAAAATTTTACATAAGTTTCAAACAAACCTTTTTCACTTTGCCATTATATGGTATTTTGTGTAGAATCTTTAGGTAAAAGATTAATTGAATCTATTTGGGAATGCCATAACATAGGATATTGTTAAAAAACTGGAGCACTGAATACTTTCCGGATGCATTGTATATTAGGCAGTGAAGAGTCAGTTCTTGAAGTTGATGTATTGGAAGCACAAAAAAAAGCATAAGGATCTGAGCCCCTTTGACAAGGGCCTAATTGTGATGGCTAACAACTGAGTCATCTCCAAAACAGCAGGTCTTGGGATCATGGGCACTCAGGGCTCACTGATGGGTGTGCAGGCTAGCCTGCCTGGTCCAATCTCAGGGAAGTACTGTGGTTTAAATAATGAATGCTGACTCTGATAGAAAGGTGTCCGAACACACAATGCAGCAAAGTCTGCGCTGTTTCAGCAGCCTGAAGGGACCAGTGTTGTCTAAAGTACCTGACAGTCAAACTTGAGTAGAAGTACAGATACCCTACCAAAAAATGACTTTGATAGAAGTTCAAGTCACTCAGTACCTAGTATTTACTGTACTTAAGTATCACAAGTCATTTATAACTAAATGTACATAAGTAATGGTACAGGTGTATATATTAATAAAAACAGAAGGCAATCGGAATTTTAAATATTATTCAGCTTATCTGGCACCTCAAAACATGGAGCCTACATCACACTTCATAAACAAGGTCTTCAAACCCTAAACAATTTACAGAACACCAACCAGTTTTTTCTACAAAGCTTCATTTAACACTCCCTCCCTCTCTCACTTTTGTTCCTCTTGACCATCTTTTTTCCCCCTCTAATAAGCGCAATGTGATCTGACCTAAAGCTCTGAGTGTGAGTAAGAATTGTGTGTTAGTTCATTAAATTGAACAGGTCTTCATTGACCTGAATCAATTTTCAACTGATTTTTGTAACACTGCACATTGAAAATGTTGACTCTATAAAAAAAAATACTCAAAAGAACAGATACCACCAAAACATACCTAAGTACAGTAGTAAAGTATTATTACTTTGTTACTATACAACACTGGAAGGGACCTGCTCAATATTAGGCAGGTGGTTTTAATGTTTGGTGTATAAACCCCCTTCCCGTCTTAGAGATGATGTCCTGGAAAATCAAATTTTCCATCTTTTTAATTAAAAGAAATGTGACATTTTAAAACCTACCATTCTGTTCCAAGTCCATACAGACCATATAAGGAAACTAAGACCGCATTTAAATCTGGTGAATTCGTGTCAACTTCAGTATCAGGATTATATCTGGATAAGGCTTAGCCACATAAACATGCAGATGTGAATGCCGCTGAGATGCATTTAAACCAAATTTAAATCAGATCACTCAAACCACTTCAGCAGGCTGTCCGAGACGTATTCCGTCCACAGCGTAAACACGTCCAGCTCTCTCCTAACCGCTGTGATGGCGCACCCAGCTATCCTGCTTAGGGAAGATCCTGCCCTCTAGACCGCCACCAGATAATGCAGTGTTGCTGCTGCTTCACCTTCTCTTTCAGCTGCCAGGAGTTGCTCCTCAGAGTATAATCTTAATACCATAGCCATTCTTTGAAACAGTCAGCCCAAATAAATCTCCAGTTTGCTTAAACTTAACATTGCCTTGTCATTTTTCACCATCTCACTACAGCATGGGAATCATGAAGGCGATGACACGAGGGTCTTTATTTTGAACACTCACTGTGTTGCACTGTAAAACTGGACTTTTACTGTGAACAGAATAGAAAAACTAGATACAATGCAGGTGATTGGATGTAGTACACAAGCTTTGCAATTTACTGCCCACATGATCCACTTTCTGTCTGGTTAACAGGAGACATGTTTAAGCAACAAGTGAAGACACGTGGCTAAAATCTGGGTGCTCTGACTTGATTCTGTGATCCGAGTTGTGAATGTTCTTTCGTCTTGTCAGAGTTCTCTGAACTTCCACAACGCCAATTTCTTCACCGTCCTGGTGGACAGTGTGAGTAGTCAGGTGCTCTACATGAAGACAGTGATCGGTACGGCACAGCTGGATAACGTCATCACCATCCAGCCCCTCAGCCAGAAACAGGTACATAGCTTACCTTCTTACCCCAATGTAGATTATGAGATAGGATGTGTTTGGTGTCTGAAATTTGCTTCTTTTGTTGTAGCGCTGGAGCTACAAAGCTAATGTAGTTAACAAGTTTGAATGCATATAGCCCAACAGTTATAGCCCAGGCATAATGCGCACTGCACATCAAACACTGACTTCAAACTAACCAAATAAAGCCTCTCTAACTTTTTCTCCTCTGTTTCTTTTTCTCTCTATGATTTGTCTTTGTATTTTTTCTCTGTATATTATTGTTCTGTCTTTGTGAGCTTTCTTTTTCTCTTCTTGCATCTATTACTCTCTCGTTTGTCTTTTTATTTTTATTTTTTGTTCTCTCCCCCTCCCTCTCTCGTTCTCTTTTTTCCTTCCCTTTTTTCGTACCCCCTTTGTCTCTCGCTCACTTTCTCTTCTCTCTTTCCCTTTGTCTTAACTTTCTCTTCCCTCTTTCCATTTGTCTTTTATTTTCTCTCCCTCTCTCCATCCCTCCCTCTGCAGATGAATTTTACAGTCAGTGTGGAGATCAGTGGGAGTCTGTCGTATGTGTAGTAAGTACTGTAACACTTGGCCTCTCCTCATGACAGTGCAGTGTTATTTGTAGTTCTCATTCAGTCCCTAGTTTATCTAATTATAAACTAGTGGGGTTCCCATTATGCAGTGGTTAGTACCTACCAAAAGCATTCCAAGGACCAAACAAAGAGTTTAAATGATGTAAAATGCCATTGACTCCTCTTCCAAATTGTCTAGATTTTAATCAAATTGAGCATCTGTGGGCTAGTCCAATCCAAAATACAGGATCTGCTACTTGGTGCCTGATATCGCAGCACACCAGAGTCTTGTTAAGTCCATGCCTTGCAGGTCAGAACTATTTTGGTGGCACCCACATAACTTTTGGCAGGTGTTTTAATGACTTTAATGATTAGTGTGTATATGCATTGACTGAGGGTATTCAACCCTTTGCATGTAATTGCACATCCTCATCCCCAAATTAATGTTCCAGAGCATTTGCACAGTATTTTATGTATAACATGGATCGGCTCTGGATCTACACCCAACAGCCATAACATTAAAACCACCTGCCTAATATTGTGTAGGTCTCTTGATTTAGTTAAAACTGCTCTGACTCTGGGGCACCATGTTCTGACACTCTTCTATCACAGTCAGCATTCACTTTTTAAACCACAGTACACACTTCTTTGGGATCGGATCGGACACCCTAGTCTTCACTCCCCACCTGCGTCACTGAGGCTTGAGTACCCATTACATTTTCGCTGGTTCACCGGTTCTCCATTCTTAGGCCACTTTTAGGAGGCACTAACCACTGCATACACCTCCTTCCCCCAAGATTGCTGATTCTTTGAGTTGGACATCTAGCCATTACAGTTTAACTCTAAGATGCTAATGTTGTCCCATTTTTCCTGCATCCAGCACATCTATTTTAAAAACTGACTGTTCACATGTTGTCTAATATATCCCACCTCCTGATAGGTGCCACTGTAATTAAATAATTAAACCATGTTATTCAGTCAGGTAATATGGCTGATTAGTGTATGTGAGGTACTTATGAAACAGATGAGTTGTAATTTTGTGTTATTTGTGTCCCCTTTAGTGCGTTTTGCACCATGGCAAGCATCAAGGTTCACAACATTGTTGTTTTCATGCAGTAAGTGTGTAATTTCTTTCTTTTCATGGGTTGAATTCAAATGTGGCTGAATTTCAAAAGACTTTTGTTGGAGAAAAACCGCCCAAAAATGTCACAAATCTTTTTAAGTAATTTGCTCATAAGAGCCGCCCTGAACATTATCATTTAAATTTTTAATTTTTCATAATTTCTATATAAAAAACATTTCACTTTACTCACTTTTGACCTGTAACATTTGTGTGTACATTTTTTTTTACAGTTGTAGTAGTTGTTGTAAGTGTAGATTACCAAAAAAGGCTTATATGCTGAATAATTTGTAACATTTAAATGCAGTCAAATGGCAGGTTTTTATTTATTTATTTATTTATTTATTTTGTGTGTGAATAATACACACCTTCTATACATTTTAATACACAATTACTGTTTAGTATTTAAGTTTAAGTTTTACACTTGGAAAGAATTGTGTTCTAAAATGTGTTCTCTGTACAGGGATTGTACTTCTTTTAAAATAATTTTTGTGTGGAGTGTTTAAACTGTCAAACTGTAAGTAGTGTACTGTGTTGCTACATTGTTTTAAAAAACATTGTAACCTGAAATGTAAGTAATCTTGGTATTTGAAAAAAATAACCTCAATTTTAAACTAGTATTACTTAGTTTTGTTCATTTGAATGTCGCTTTTTGCTATGTATTTGTAATTTCAGTACAATTTTCTTACTAATTGTTTATTTATTTTTTTATGTATGCTATTGTGTTTTGTAATGTGGGATGATCTTGGTGTGATTACACACGAAAAAATCTATTATATACCTTTTTTTATGTGATTTTAAAAATACTTATCAAAAATATCAACACAGTTACTGTCAAAAGTAAGTAACTTAAAATAAGTTAGGCTTAAAAGTCTCAAAGTCCCATCTCCAGTCATGAAGATCTGGTGTTCATCACAGTTTAGCTGCTCAAACACATC